>CAJNIZ010045211.1:5574-16557 GCA_905231905.1 Symbiodinium pilosum | reverse complement strand
ACAAAATGTGTGGCCCTCCATACATGGTTCCCAGCGTTTTGCGCGCCGTGCTGGGTTTGAACTCGTCCTCGCTGCGTTTTAAGCCGGTATACATTTTCGCGAGGGCCCTGAGGCACTCTTGCGCGAGAGGTGGAGTTGATGCGGCAAGCGTTCCCTCACCGCACGGGCTCCTTTTTCTTTTTTTGAACTCCTCGGACTGTTACGTCTGTGGCTCGCGCAAAGGGGTCTCATGAGTCTCATGCCCATCTGGAAAGCAATCCACAGGTTAGTCTGTCTGAACACTCTTGTCAGTGACGTCCCTATGGAGAAACAATCGCAATGTCACGGCAGTGCTGTTATCAACCCTTTCCGCAGCGGCTGCACGCACCGAAATTTGAGGCTGTACCCCTCTCACCCTTTTCGTGCCCTTATTGCACTGTGCACTCACACCCTGATTCCTCAGTGGACGCCATTCCCGATCAATCTTCACTCCGGACTCTTCACTCAAAGCTTGCGCCATAGCCTGGTCATCTGCATGTCGAGCTCGGGCTGCTTGTTGTTCCTATTCACTCTCTGCACGCATGGCCAACATCATTCGGTTTTCTCGGTCCTGCAAGACAAGTGAGTCATCAAGAGCTGCGCCAACCTCATCCACAAGCATTTTGATCCACAGGAAAGCCCTGATTCTTCCACTCAACCTCGAGAAGAAAAAGTCAGCACTGTCCCTGCCTTCGTCTGCGGGCTCATCGGAGTGAGCCACAATCATAGCCTCCAGAGCTTCTGCGCGGTCCAACACGTTGACCCCCTCGATCCGGAGTTGGCGAACCAAATATTGCAGCTGGCATATATGCGCGCCGATATGGCCTCGGCGTCGCTCACGTCTAAGCTCCAATTCCAGCGCTGGAATCACCAGATTTCATCTTCGCTGATGCCTCAATGTCTGGCTGCCGTTGTTCACGCGCTCCATCCTGAGTGTTCACTTCCAGCACCGGGTTAACCACTGTTTGCATGAACATGCTCTCCTCATATTTGACATCATGTTGGCTGGCGAGTTGTGGCAATTCCACTCGACGCCGGCGCTTCCTGGCCCACTTGAGGCTTGGTGATCTCACCTTTTCCAAATGGTCACGGCTGCGCGTTTGGCGATTTTGCGATTGTTCTTTGTCTCCTCTGACATCTTGTCCATGATTTCAGCAGCTACCTTCCTGACAGCCGGTACCTTGCTCTTCATGTTCCTCACGGCCATCGCACGCACGTGCTGCTTGACTCCTTCTTGCTTTAGGGGGTCCTCGCTCTTGATGGAGTTCATGCCCGTCCTGACAATCTCTTCCACCTCGTGGTCCTTGAGCGGGCGGGCTCCCTTGTTTGTTTTCCTGGGTTTCGGCATATCTGACCCTGATGCGCACTTTTAGCTCAATTCTTTGATGATGGGCCCGCACTTGAACGCAGCTGCCCTCAACAATCCTGAGTGACGAGGTCGGCATGCTCTGGGCTAGGCTGCGTCAATCTACGTGGGTTTAACCCCTGCCCTCCAGGCGACCAAGGTACGAACTTGGGTTTGCGGTGTAGATCCAAAATATATGCAAAGGCATGCGTCAAAGCCAGCAATTTCTGCTGTCTGCTATCCTGATTCGTGCGCTCCACTCCTTCTTTGCTGATACACTTGGAGCTTGCAGCATGCTTCAGACAGCACCAACAACCCCTGACATTTTCGCTTCTTGTAACCAGCATCCATCGGCTTTGGTCATAAGCAATAGCAATTCTTTGATACCTTTGCGAGCTGCAACAGGACAGAGACTCTGTCGCCGGTTACCCATTTCTACATCCATTTTTGCCTTTAGGGTAGCTGACGGAATGCCTATCTTTAGGCGGTCAAGCACAGCTACACTGCCATCCAAAACACTGCAGCCCAATAACCAGCTTCTCAAGCCCTACTTGCACGGGCTTCGCAAGTGGTCTTATCACTGACCCTAGGCGACTCCGCAGAAAAACTAACCACAAAGTGGAGGAAGTGGAAGGCCCCAGCACAGCCTCAACCTCAGGGGTGGGTTCGACCACATCCCAGGTGCAATTCTCAACAGCAACGGCAACGGCAACAGACAGGCTGGCGCCAGAAAACCAAAGTACCAGAGCACAAAGAATGCCAGGGCGAGGAAGAGGCGGGATACTGAGCAAGGAGCTTGGCAAGCAAAACCAAAGAGGCCATTGGGTCGCAATCAAAAAAAAGCCAGGCAAAGCAGCGCGCAATGCGGACAAGACCTGAACCAAGGACATGTATGAGTGTCCTTGAGGATGGCACAGAACCATCAGTCGTCTTTATTTGTTAGCTATGGTGTCAAGAAACGCGATTCGACAGCGCTTAGCCTGAGAGTCTCAGAATTCATGCTTTCGTGGCTGGCGGGCTTTGGGGGTCAAGGTCTTTGGGTTTAAGATGTAATTGCTGCAGTGCTTTAGGCTTGGGTTGCGTGGATTTGGGAGCTGACGGTAGATGACAGCTTTGGGACCGTTTTTGCTAGGACCACGCGCACGGCTTTGGAATTTACGAACTTACGAACTTGAGTCGGAGCCTGCGAGTTAAGTGGCTTGAGGGCTCCATGGCTTCTGTTGCACGGCGCTTTTGGCAGAAAGTGGGGTTAGGATCCAGGGAAGGTTCTTGGGCATCAGACTCAAAAGGGTTTGAGGACTGTCGAGTTGGAAAGTCTGTCGCCAGGGTCAAGGGTAAGGATTTCTTGGAATTGCGGCGGGCAAGGTTAATCGGATTTAAGTAAAGTGTGAAGTCTTGGCATCTCGATTGCCGAGCAAAATGCTTTTGCAACGAAAGCTTTCGGGCGTTGGTGATGGGGCTGAGCGCTTCATTCCGAGGGTTGTCGCTTTGAAGCTTCTAGGGCTTGGGAGGTTGATTGATTCAATGCTTGTGGTTTAGAATGTTGCGATAACGGCTTTGGAAAAGCGGGAAATAGCCACAATAAACATGCTTTGGAAAGTCAGGACTTCAGGATGCTCGAGTTTCTACGGGGTCGTAGGATTTCAGAAAGGGACGCTGTGGACACCTGTCTGTTGTGTGTATCCTATTGTATATTGCGTAGTGTCCAGGTTGTATGTGTATCTATATTTTTTACCACAGCGTCTCTTTCTTTTTTGTAATATAGGTAGGCCTTAATGTAAAATACGATAATACTCTGGAACTTTTCTTTGATCCACCATCTGGATGACTCAATTACTGAAAATTTTCAAGAACTCAGTAATTCAGATGGTGGATTAGCGATCAGATCAGAGATTGCTCGGGAACTTTTCTCTGATCCACCATCGGGATTACTAAATTCCTGATTTCTTCAGTAATGCAATAATCCAGATGGTGGATCGAAGATCAGATATTTGATCCCTTTGGATTACTGAATTACTGAATCTTTTTTCAGTAATTCCGCAATCCAGATGGTGGATCAGAGAAGAGTTCCGGAGCAATCTCTGATCTCTGATCCACCTTTTGCCGTCCCCTTTGGGCTTAGGAAGCCTCACTCCCGGAACGTTACCTCCATCCATGTCCTCATCCTCGCCGCGGTGTGTTGGTGTCTGCCGTGAACTCGTCGTCGCGGGTTTCTTTTGCTCGCGTACTTGGCATCCAGGTCGTTAGTGACTGCCGTGGTCATCGCCTCAATCTTGATGGTGTAGTAGTCCTGTGGTTGAAGGCCTGCAAGACGGATTCGTGAACATAGATGGTGATTTGCGTCTTGTCGTGCTCATGCGCAAGCATGTGGAGGATCCACTCGCCCCCACGCCAGACGGCGCTCATCTCCCAAGTAGGTTTGTAGCGCTGTTGTTTGTCGATTACCTGGGAATACACCGAGATGGCACAACGCAACGGCTGATCATTTTCTCGCTGGTATTTCGGGATTTGCGCTCGCCCTACGGCGATTTGACCGTGGCAGACAAGGGCATCCTTCTTCACTAGCTCAAGGAAATCTTTCCGAGCCTCTTTTGTGAAGAACTCAACAATGGTGAAGTGACTCCATCCGGCTTTTGTGCGAAGTGTTGTGCAGCTTGCGTGTCTGCTTCGTAGAGTATCGTGCTTGACAACCAGATCCTCGATGGCCCTCATCCTGTCCTGTGGCCCTGCCGAGTCCGGCCAGCTGGAAATGATGGCTTGTTTCGAGGCTTCCAGTTGCTGTGCCTTCTGCATCTGATCCCTTGTTTGCGCTGAGCGTTGGTCCACAGTGTTCAGCCTACCCTCCTGCTTCTCCAACATGTGTTTGACAGCTGCGAGCTCCTGTTGGACTTCGTTGCGAATGTTTGACAGCGGCACCGAATATTCGGGTGTAAAAACGCCTGAGCGGCCATTCTGATACGCCGAATTTCGCTCAACTAAATCCGGGATCCTAAACACTCGCATCACTGGCGCTGTCCAAATGGGATCCACCTCGAACTGTTCAACTAAAGGGCCACCCGCACACCTAGAAAATTATTCGGGATGATGAAAGGAGTTGCTCGCGCAAACGCAAAAACACAACCCGCTTGGTACTGCCTCATTGAATGGCGGGTTGGCATTTCGCTGTTGACCCTTGTACCAGGCGGGCACTAGGGGCGATAGAGCACGCGCAGAACGAACGCAACCAGGACAAGATGGCTTTGGTCAAGAGTGTGCTCAGCATGAAGGGTGCGCGGGAAGCCCCCTGCCTGGTAGCAAGATGTCGACGTCGGCCGCCCCACTGTTTTCTCCCGTTGCGGCTCCTCCTGCAGCGAGCGGCTGGTACAAAGGGCAGGGAACGTATCTACACCTCAGGGCTAGAGCACCGGCGGAGATGCAGTGCCCAGTTCAACTGTGCACAGCTGATCTCATGTCTGAGCTTGCTTTGCAAGTTCTTGCATCCCCTCCTAGTGGGAATCTGTACTGCACAGAAGGACACGAAAGTCATGGCACTCCCATGTTCTGCAAGGGATCTATCCCTTTTGCTCTGCGCTTCTTCCCTGAGAACATCTCAGGATCATTGACGATCCTCCATTGCTGCCCTAGCGAGATGAACCTAGCAATTTGATGGTCCTCACCTCTCTTAGTCAAGGTATTAGCAAGTTGGGCATCCGAACGCAATCACCGAACTTGGAGATTAGTGGACGTTTGGGACTCCTTGAGGGCCAACATGTCCAGATCGATCTTCTTACTAGCACCTTTGGGGGTAATGTAAGGCTTATCAACCCGGTCGTAAACATTTCTGGGATCCGTAACTAGAACCCCCAAGACTTGCTTGATCAAAAGCTCTGAACTCCAGGCATCCGCACACATGCCATTGAACTCTGCCCATGCTTAGCGACGCAAGAAGAGGCTATCTTCCTCGTCGATGGCCGCTCTAGCTTCCGCACTGCCTGGTGACCGGCAAACTCTGTCGATCTTCCCGGAACGCCAGGACATTGGAGATACTCGCACGACTGCTCCATCCAAGATAGCCTGCGGGGCCATCCCAATGAAGATGCCCTCAGTGGAGCTCCCATCACGCCTGTTCTGTGGACTCGCGTCCACCCACGCCACTTCTCCTCTGGAGGGAAAGCATGTATTTTCATGGGAGTGCGTGATTCTTGGCGAACCTCTGCGGGAAGCTTGTTGGCCTGGTCCAGCTGTTCCACTGCGCTGTTGGGAACTTCCGACAAAGCAAAGCTGACATGGGCACTGTACTTGTAGCCCACTTGCCCGGCATGCCAGCTAAGCGCACCAGTAGGCCTCGAAATTGACTTTTCTCGGCCTCCACGGTGGAGTCACGCCGCTGGCGTTTTTGCTCACGGCTGATCTGGATCTCTGGAATGGACTCAACATACTGCTGTTCACTCAGGTCGAAGGAGCCATCCGGATTGCGGCTCATGGAGACACCGCACTGAGTGAAGTTGTCTTCTTCCCAGGCCTGCCAATCAAACTCCTTGTGGATCCGACCCCTGAGACTTTGCCAGATGGGGCAGCCCTTCTGTCCTGCAAAAAGGAAGTCATCTACATGTCCAGAGATAACAGACACTACGTGTCCGTCTATCTCATAGATCCAACTGCACGGGTCAGACTTAAGCTGTCTGTAGCTGATGGAATGGAGGGGTGTTCACCGTCTCAAACCACTCGATCGGAGCTTCGACTAAACCGTAGCACGCCTTCTTGAGTTTGCAGACCGTTTCTGGGGCCACCCCCAGACCCTCACATATTTCCGGGACTGGTACGCAATGTAGCTCTGGCTCATACGGAAGAAAGCGCCGGAAAAAACACCCTTCCAACAGGTGAATCCTTTCCAAGAGCACAATTGCCAAAGGTCCCATCGTATGTCCTGCAACTCCTACATTCTCGTTGTCGCTGCGCCACGCTGGACTTGCTGGCACTGAACTGGTCATCCCTCAACATGTCGTGAACAACCGTATAAGAGGCAGTGGGACGAAGATAGCTACCCAAACACTCCGCACGATTGTCTCTACACTCTTTAGCGGGACAAGGACAGTGAATGTTTCGGGCAGAGGTGGGGGAGGTACTTTCAATGCGCCACTCTTTTCCACAGCTACTGATGATAGCGGTCGTCGCGCCACACGACTCTCGCCGCCTATACACAAGATCCCATTTCCATGCTCTGCACCGCCGTGCCCACTCCCAGTGGACAATGCAACCTACGGAACGTGCAGAGTACGCCGCCACCAAAGCAGCCGCACGCTGCCTACGCTGCTCTTTTTTTCTCGGATTCCCTACGCTGGAACTGCCATCATTTCTTTGGTTGATGTTTTGCACAGGGCTAAAAGCAGTGCATTCAGCGGAGATCCCAACATGGTCAGGACGTTCCTTATCAATGAGGTTCGGAAGCCTACGAAGACCATCATTACTACAGAAATCATACTCATTCCACCAACTACAGCACTGCGCTCTGAGGTTCTGTTTCTCCACCTCTCGAGAAAGGATCAACTCCTGGGAACATGCGATCTCAAGCAAGTACAGCTGGTTTGGGTCCCGAAGAGCCTTATACGTCTCAAACTGAAAGTCACGACACAACCTATCAAGACGCCTATTGTCGACCCTTGACCAGCCAGCATCTGAAAAATCATGAGGCTTCAAGTCCATCACTCCTTCGGAGACTTGCAGCTCCAGGGAGACACTTCCTGTCCCTGGCTCCTGTCGCTTCAACAAATCTTCGTGACTCTCCCCTGCCGTGCTCGAGGATGCTGCCAGGGCGCCCTTCAAGGAGAGCACTGGAGTCTTGGAGGTCTTCGGTTCCACTGGGGCCACACTGAACATTGAGTCGTCCAACCCCATGATCGTAGCCAAACGTGCAGCTTGCGATGTGGGCCAGCCTCTCGGGCAAGGCTCCGGACCCTTTCGATGCCACGATGCACAAGCGGACGATGGTCTCGTGGGAGCCGTTGCGAAGTAGCCATTGTTTCATGTAGAGTCTCATGGCTCCATGCTCATCCTCGTTGGCCATCGCCTTGAGGTCGGTGAGCGAAAAACGCTTGATCTTGGACATCAGGGTAGGTGTTGGGTTCTTGCGATCGGACATGAGGCCCTCCTGGACGCGGGTCTGCTTGACGAGGGAGCGCAACTCCTGCAGGCTCAAGTCTGATGACATTGCCAGATTGAAGGTCTTGAGCTCGCTTAGGCACTCGGCTTTGGTCAGGGCACTCGGGACCTTGACTCCGGTCGTCATCCCTTAGGAAGCCATGCCTGTATGAAGTTGCTTGTCCTTCGCTGCGGGGACGAGGGCTTACAGGAGTGTCTACACTACGTTGAGATGAAGTCTGACTATGGAAAATCAAATCACTAGGATCACTGCTACTCTCCTTGGCTACATGTTTGGAAGTCTTTGCATAACGGGAGCGCCTGATGTTTTCAACTTCTCCCACTCAGGCTCAGGCAGCCCTGAGCAGAGGCTGGTTTCCTATTCGGCACTAGATAGGCCGAGCCGAAGAAATGGTTCGCGGAGGTCTGTTGCCTCCTGCGTGAAATCACGAGTGAGCGGCAAAATCTGACGCCCTGTCCATGTTGTCTGCAATTTGACTTTTTTGGGTGTTAAGCCGAACAAAAACGGCTTCACCCTACCATAGTCAACCACAGCTCCAATGCAGCGAAGAGAGTCAATGCTAAACAGCCCTGGCACCGAGCCCTTGATAAAGTTCTGCTTAGCTACCTGCATCTGAAGGAGGACGATGGAGCTACATCTGGCCGTCTCGAATCTGCAAACCCAAAAATCGGCCTCTCGCCAACATCAACGCTTGCGATGTTATCCTTCCGACGCTGCTGCCCGTGAACGTTTCGGGCGCTCAAGCGCCTCGATGAAGCCCATCAGGCGCGTGGCCCCCGGGTCCAGCACTCCATATCCAGCCCTCCTTGCCTGCTGCGTGGTGAGCTTCTGCAACAACACCCGCGCCTGGCTCCACAGAGTCGGGTGCGCAGCTCGAACCTCTGACTGAAGAGGTGGTCACGGAGGAGGTTGTTGAGCGTCGCCTGGAACAGAGACAATGGTGATGATGCCTGGAGCCACGGCGGGCGCAGCTCGGGGTCAGATCACCATTGGCAAGGCCAGAGTGCACTAGACTCGGACGAAGAGGAGCCCCTCGTAGAGGTCTTGCCTGATGTCATCAAAGGGTGGCTTCTTCTGGAGAAGGCAGGGTTCGACACCTTGAAGAAAAGCATCATCCAATCCGACGTCAAGTCTCAGTACACCTTGCTGAGCTTGGAGAATTCCCTCAGAGCTCATTGGAAGGATGAGCAAATCAGGCGCCGTGATGGGGAGTCACGCGCCCAGGCCAACTTCGAAGACATCGGCAGTGAAGAGGACGCGCCCCAAGGTGTGTCAGCCAGTTTTTTCAAGGAATGGGGTGAGGAAGACGTATTCCTGTTTCAGTCGGCCCAGCGGGCCGAAGTGGACGTGGGGCCAGATCCAGCAGGGCAGGCGCGCCCTCCGTGAAGCTCGTGAGCGACAGAAGTTTTTTCTGGAAAGGGTCGTGGAAAGTCAAGCTACTCCAGCGCTTCAGGGCCAGCGAGGCCCCACTCCTCTGGCGCAAGCAGCGTGGGAGAAGGGCCGTGCCTCCGATGCGGAAAGAACCACTCCACTCGGCAGAGAAGCCAGATCATAGCCACTTCCAAGCGGATGCCGAGTCTGAGTTCATCTTCTACACCGATGCGGAGACCTTGTTTGGTGACAGCCTGGTGTTCGACTCAGAGGCCGTGGCCGTAGGGGGTTCAGTGATTGCTCCAGCCCTGAGGTGTTACGTCCTGTTCCCCAGCTGCTGCGCCTAGAAGTGTTCCTCGGGAACATGCTCTGGCTGAGGCCGGGCTTCTGACTCCCCATCATGCGGGTCAAGGCCCGGCACGCTTTTTCATACTCCTCCCTGCGCCGCACACAGAATCCAGTCATGGACTCCCCGTGCTTGCGGCTCAGAGTCTTGAAGTATGATCTCAAAGCGTTTCCCACCTCAGGCAGAACTGGTTCTGAGATTGCTTCTTGAAGGCGGCCCTCCTGTACTCATCCCACGCCGAAAGGTCTCCATTCCATGATGGCACCCCATCTCGGCTTTTGCCGACAACCATCTTGCAGTTGTAGGCGAGGAAATTGTGGTAAACTCTAGCCTTGCCGATCCAGCAATGACTGCCTCAACGAGTACAGCCAGGCTCCTCTACCATGCGGGAAGCTGCCTGGTAGCAAGATGTCGATGTCGGCCACCCCTTGCACACTGTTTTCTCCCGTTGCGGCTCCTCCTGCAGCGAGCGGTTGGTACAAAGGGCAGGGAACGTATCTACACCTCAGGGTTAGAGCACCTGCGGAGGTGCAGTGCCCAGTTCAACTGTGCGCAACTGATCTAATGTCTGAGCTTGCCTTGCAAGCAAGTTCTTGCAGGGTGTTTGCGCTGATCTACTGATCCACGATGATATGCCACTTCGAGCCGTATGCTAAGAAGCATCACTCCAAGATATTCGGGGGGATTCGCTGTTGGGTAGTGGATGCTTTCCATTGTCCCAATCATAACTACCATAAGCAGACTTGGAACTTCGCTGAGAAAAGGCATTGCAAAGAAGTCAGAGCAAACGTTTCCGAAAGTTGGAATTCTTGGGTAAGAGCACTCAATTTTTTCATGAATGGCCTCAGGCCACTGTCGCACAGGTTCTGGATGGAAGAAATGTGTGTGTGTGTGTTCTCTCATGGCAACCTGAAGTCTGTGCCAGTTCGCTTTTCAAGCGAACGAATGTGCTTGGAACCTACGTCCAAAGTTTTGCGGAAGCCGTCGGTAAAGGTCTTGAAAAGACCATCCAAGATTTTACGGAAGCCATCATCTGTGCGCAAGGCGTAAATGTGCTTGACATATGCAGTATGTGAAGTCCACGTGCCCTACTTTCTGCTAACATTATCACTAACCGGACGATACTATAACAGCAATCCACTCGTGCAACCATCCAAGGTTACTCGGTCGCAGATGACAGAGTCTCTGAGCTAGAATATGTGTATTCGTTGCGTATAGGATGGGAACCCAATCTTTCAAACAAACAGGTGGCCACAGCGTCCCCCTCCCACGAGTTTAAGGTGTCTGGGGGTCAGGTAAGGCTCTTTGAGTCTTGTGCTGTAGAGTATATTACATGTTCATGGCATTCAGTGTTTTTGGGTTTTGTCAGTGTAGCCGCTTCACTGTAGCATGTTCTTTCACGATTTTTTGGATTTGGCGTTTGGGGCTGCACAGTCTTACGGTATAGGGTGTCAGGCTTTTCGGATTTGGAGCATGTGCGCTCGCAATTTAGGTTTCAGGTCTTGGGGTGTTGATGGTCGGGGATCTAGAGTCGCATTGTAAAATGGCTTCGGCCAGCTTTCATACAGGTACAATGTACAATCAATCATCAGGAAGAGAAAGACCAACAACAAGAAGAACAACAAGAAGAAGATCGAATGACAAAAAGAATAACAACCGATTCCAAACAACCAAGAAGCCAAGAGACAATGATAAGATGTTCCATTGCTATTTCACAGGAGTTGGTCCTAGCATGTTTTAGGTGGCACGTCCACTCGTGGACCC
>CAJNIZ010045210.1:17271-33061 GCA_905231905.1 Symbiodinium pilosum | reverse complement strand
TCGATTCACAGAGCATCCATGCCCACACCATCGTAACGTCCGTGTTCCAAGAGTATTCATATTATCAAGCGTTCCTACCAGAAAACATTGCTGCATGCTGATGGCTGCAATGCTTGGAAAGCTGAACGTGAGCTTCGGGGAAATCGCTTTCCGACAAGTGAAACATTGCAAAATGCAGTTCGCCTCAAAAAAGTCAGAAAGCCTAAGACCTCATGCAATGCTAGCATCACGGGGACGCAGAGTTTGGATGTCACTTGGAGGTACTTGAAACAGTACATTCCAAAGTCTCTCTGTACAAAGAGCAAGGATAGAAGCCTCAACGCAAAATTGATGGTGTATGTCAAGAGCCTTGACTACCGGCACAACAGTGGCCCTGATCTTTGGTCTATGGGCAAGCAGCTGGCAGCGCGCGCAAACGGCCGGTGAACACAGTTTCGTGCAGAGGCACTTTTCGCTGCGCACCAGAATCCACTGTAAAACGCAGTACATCGCGCACGTCACAAGCAGGAATAGTGGAAATACCTGTCAATTTGGCTCATGTCTTTCACCTACACTTTTTGGGCATGCGCTCAAAACCAGCATGCGCTCAAAACCACCATGAATCGCTTTTTTTTTCATTTACACCTCCTGCGCGCGACGTGCTGAAACTGCGCGGTCGCTAACCACGACGGTACCGGGTTGGTGTTCAGCTTCCTAATCCGTACCCACCAAACCTTGCCTAACCCCCAGACCCTAAACCTCTTAACCTTACACTTTACACCCTAGACCCTGATTTAGTATTTGAGAAGCCCAGGTACCGGGAAGCTGCTTCGGCGATGCTTGTCACCTCGGTTACGACCTGTGGGCCCTTCGAGCTGAATATTCTGCATTTTTATTCGGGTTTAGGGTTGTTTATAAGGAACTTAAGGTAGGGTTATACAACGGTATATAGGGATATATACCGATATAGGGTTTAGGTTTAAGGAAGTCAATCTAAGGTACTATAATATCGATACACAGTAAAGAATAGGGTTTCCTTATCATAATAACCCTAAACGCTATATGCCCTCATTACAGTAACTTAATTAAAGTTCCGCATTATAGCAACCCTAGGCCCTTAACCTTATATACCACCGATGCTATGACTACACCCTAAACCCTAAATCCTAAACCCTAGACCGTAAACCCCAAAATCCTGTTCTTTTGAGGTCCTTCTACGCCAACTGCTTCTCTATTGTGAGTGTGGTCCGAGCTTTTGGCTTCTTCATGGGCACGCTGGCGGCTCGGCCCATGTTACCAACTCTTACTGCTATGTGACTATGGTTTTTAGTGCTACACCACTATTTCTATTACAGTTTTTGCTACTAGAATACCCTCTTGACAGATCAGCGCTGCTTTCTTAAGCAGTGGCCGCACTGAGATTCGTACTGTCCTGACCAGATCTCGGCGATCATCCAAGCACAAACACACTGATCTTTGTCGTTTTCACCCACCCCAAACCTCAACCCTCAGCCCTCGAACGTCGACCCTAAAAGTCAAAACCGTAAATCCTAAAGCTTAAAGGCTTAAAGCCTGAACCCTAAACCCACAACTCTAATCCCTAGGGTTTACGGTGTTGGCATCTCAGGCTTGACAGGTTTAAGTCGTAGACTGACTTTATAAAGCTGGCTGGACGCAGGTGGCCAAACAGGGAGACATGCAAGGGGTTTAGGCTTCTTGGTGTTTTGGTTTAGCGCTCAGGGGTTTTGGGCTTAGGTGTATTACGTTTGGGTTTTAATGCTACTCTAATCCTGACTCGGGACCCTCAGTTTCCCTAAATGATACCCAGTACCCGTGGGCTTCCGCTAAGGATTAACTGGTTAGCTTGTGCATGGAACCATGTCTAAAGCCGTGCAACATCTCTTATCGCCTCTGGCGGAACCGTGGTGGCGCTTCATGCCTCACAATATGAGCTCCTCTAGCTCTGAATATTCCTGATGGTCTCATGTTGGCCATTCAACCCTAGACCCCGAATGCTTGCGGGGATGGAGGCGGAGGAGTGAAGGAGCGACGAGGGGAGGCGGAGGAACTGGGAGGGAGGCAGGGAGGGCAATGCCCCTTACCGGCCTTAGATGCGTTGCGGTGGTATCAGTCATGTGTAAGACAGCAACTATAAGTGGTTACTTCGTCCCATGGCTCGAAGAACGTCCATAAGTGAAGTCATCCTTCCGAAATGGACTTTCGCAAGGTGGAAGTTTCTTCTTAGATTACCCCGGTAGAATCCTTAAAAGGAGCCCGTTGCAAGCTATCTTATTGGAGGCCCCCCAACTTTAAGAAACCCTTACGTGAGCAATTTACGGGTCAGTTCAGGGTTTAGGATTGGGCTACTCTCCGGCTACAAAGGGCCTAGACCCTACCCTAAACCCTAAGCCCGTAAAACTCCAACCTTAAGCGCCCGGAGGTGGTCTGGAATTTCGTCAACGTCCTCACGATCTTTCCAGCAGCGATCCTTGTGAACGATTGTCTCACGTATGCAGATAAGACCTCCATTTCCCAGGTTTTGGGTTTAGAGTTTAGCGTTTAGGGTTTAGGGGTTTAGGGTTTAGGGTGTAGGGTTTAGGGTGTAGGCCTCCTTCGGAAGAAAATTTAGGGCCAGGCAAGAGGAGGAACTATATCGTGTAATGGGGCCAATATTTTTACATTAGGGGGAGGTAGTTTGGAGTTTAAAGCTCAAAATTACATGGTTTCAAGAGGCCATCCAGGAATAGCTTCAGGACTGAAACCCTAAACCCAAAACTATTTGCCCAAACAAACATGGGGTCCCAAGAGATGCACTGCTGCTGCGCATCTCATGGGTTCCCCTACTATCCCCCCTTATACAACCCCCCCTAGGTTCCTCCCTTAGTTGAAGTTATTTGCGAAGAATTACTCCTCATGGGGTTAATTAGAGGGGAACCTGGGGGGTAGTATGGGGGTGTGGTAGGGGATCCCATGAGCATCAGGTTCCATGTGATTCTGCTCAAATCCAGGCCCCTTGAACACTCAACCTAATGGGGCGGATCACAAAAACGTGACGTCCAATTTGGAGATACACCCATATCACAAAAGCTGTTGGATTCCTAGCCTTGCAATCCCGTTTCCGCAATGACGGGAGTGCAAGAAGAACAGTGGCAAGCTTCATTAGTGGGAAGGGAAGAGTTCTTGTTGGTCCAAAATGCTTGCCGGCTACCGATCTGCCAAATGGCTTGTATTGATTTTCAAGAAGGAGCCTGTAGGCATGTGAGCTATAGTCTAAACTCCTTAAAGGGGGATATATAGGGGATTATATAGGGACTACTATAGGGGTTATTAAGGGGGATACTAGGAGTTTAGGCTGTAGCTCATGTCAGAAGTTAATTCCTACATCCTCAGCCCCAAACTGCGCAGTTCCAAGGTTCCACCACAACTTGAAGTCTAAACTGGCTACATTTCTACCCCCCGAACTAACATGAACCTGAAAAGGGACGCCATCAAGACCTCTGTCCTTTTAAGCTGGGAGATATTCTCCTGTTAGTTTGGGATGGTAGTTGACCTCCCCTGCCCTTAACGGGCAGGGTTTAGGGTGTTCTGTTGGGCTCTCACCAAGAGTTTAGGGTTTAGGATCCCAACCATAGTGATCACAAGGATGCCATAATGAGATGCAGGTTCCCTATACACTCCCATAGCACGACTATTGCAGGGCGGAGCCCTGACCCAAATCATTTGAATAAGCAGTCGAAAAGGTGACCCATTTGGGGTTTCGGGTTCAGGGTCCTCCAATGCATTCCGTAACAGGGGTTTACCCTCCTGCATGTTTCTAGGGTCCCTTGGCGCCTCCCATTTCGAGAATCTGCCAGTCAGCGTGAAGTGATTTCTGGTTTAATCAAGCTTTGGGGTAAAGACTGATTGGCTTGTAGCCTGAACCTTGGGCCCTGGACCCAAAGATGTGTGGAGTTCAACATGTCGGCTACTGTTCCCTACGCTTTGAACCGAACCCTGAACTCTCAACCCGAAACCTTAAACCCAAAAGCCAAAACCCTGAACCCTGAACCCTGAACCCCAAACCCTAAATCCTAAACTCTCAACCCAAAACCTTAAACTCCAAACCCTAAACAAGGCTACCTCATCCCGGTCCTCAAATGCTGCTGCAACCCGGACGTCCATGGAGCATTACGGGCTAGGTACCCCAGTAGTATCCTTTTTCCCTTTTATTTGGGGGTCTCCTTATTTAAGCTGAATAGTAGGAAAAAGGGTACCCTTACTATATGGGGTTTACAGGGGAACCTAGCGGGGTTTGAGGGTGTGGGGGGCTTCAGGTCGAGGGCCTGGGTATGGGTTCCTTTAGAATTTAGGGTTTAGGGCATTGGGTTCAGGATTGTTTGTTACAGGTTCAGGCATATCCTCAGGGCATCTGAGAAAACGCGTTCTCCAAGACCAAGACTGAAATTCCAACCTGCTGGACGCTGGGTTTTCTCGCTTACTTGCCTCAGCGCTGGTTCTCAAAGATTGAAGCATAACAATGGATCAGGGTCCAGGTGAAGAGGATTTGGACAACCCCAGCCCCAAATAATGTTTTTGTAGTTACCATATGTTTATACTAGGTCCAATTTGGAGGGATTGGGGTTGCCACAACCTTCACATTACTCGACGCTTCCCTGAGTGGTGGGCAGGAGATAGGCGTTTCTCAGGCAACCAGATATGGAACAATCAAATACCAGCGTCCATTCTGCAATTACACCATGGTTGAAGGTGCAGTGAGAAGTGCGCGTTGGCACCGCTTGGATGTTACCACTCCGCAGTTCCATTGCCATTTTGTCCCCCAAATACGGGTTGTCTTTTTCGCGGGGGCTTGCTTACAATGGCAGGCCTCTAGAAAACAAATCCTTAAACCTTGGCTCTGAATTTCAAACCCTGAAGCCTAAACCTGAAGCGCCTGGTGTTTAGGGACTTCTACATTTTGCCCGTTGAGAACAGGTGCGGGGAGAAAAACACAGGCTAGAATCAGAAACGGCTGCAGCCCCAACCTTTTAACACTTTGGAATTGAGGTTCCTTATTTAATCTGCAATACTGTTGATACTGACAGTCATGCATGACCTTAGTATACAATACTACCATACTTCCCGAGGTCTAGGTTCTTAGGACTTAGGATCATGCAGGATTCGTAGCATCAAGCATATGGAATCCTATAGCAACTCCGTAATCCCCATTTATCAGTGGGGTCCTCAGGGCCCCTTATGCCTGGTCTTTAGATGCCAGAGGGTTGGGTTTAGGGCTTAGGAGGATGGGGAAGTGGATCCCTGCAAGCATCAAGAATCCTCATAGAATCCCCTCAAACTGGTATATACAGTCCCCCCAGTGATCCTTTCGCACCTGTAAGCCAAATGCCACTGCCGCCCCAAAATAATCGTTAAACCCAATCCCGAACCTAAATCCTAAGAACCCAGACCTCTAGGTACCCCAGTAGTACCCTTTTTCCCTTTCCATCTTGGGGTCTCCTTATTAAAGCTGAACATTGGGAGAAAGAGTACCCTTATTACTAAGGGGTTGCTGGGGAACCTAGAAAATGGGACCCTAATTTTTGGGAAGCACCCTAAACCCTACACCCTGAATAGTAGCTTCCATTTTCTTTTCCATTATCCCTATAGAATCCGTATATACTCCCTATTATAACATAGTAGTTTACATTTTCTTTTCCATTATCCCTATATAGCCCAAGGGGTTGCTGGGGAACCTAGACCTCTAACCCCTGAATGCACAAAGCCAAGGCTGCTGCTGTTGCCAGGATGAAGGGCCAGGCAGTTTTGGGTCTGCGGTTTAGGGTTTAGGGTTCAGGGTTAAGGTTATAGGTTTTTGGAAAGGGGAGAAGGTCCAAATCATAGTCCTTTTTTTGGGGGTACCGTACGTATGGGGGGACAGATCCTGTGGATCTTACCATACTTCCGAGGAGCCACCGCATGATGAGGGTTTAAAGTTGGGTGCTTGAGGTTGTAAGGCTTCGGGAACCGAAGCCCAAAACCCAAAGCCGCGTGGGCTCAGGGCTTTCCTTTGGAGAGGTGCTTTCACGGCGGCAGGAAACCACCCCCCCAAACCCTAAAAACTCTAAATCCTAAACCCTAAACACCTAGACCCTAAACTCCAAACTCTAAACCCTCAGGTCTCGACCCTCAAGGCCGCAACCCGTAACCCTTAGGAAGCCCAGTGGTGCCCTTTTGCCCTTTTTGGGGACTGGGTTTAGGGTTAAGGGTTTAGGGCTTCGTGAAAAACAGTTCACCGGCACCGTCGTTCTAAATGTCGTCACTGGGCTACCAAGCTCTAAACCCCTAAGCCCCAAAAACCCAAACCCCTTAAACCGCCTTGCAGGAGTGGGCAAGGAAGAGTCCACTATGTCGGAGCGGCTCCAGAAGCAGCGCAAGTTCCTGGGCAGATGTTTGGGTTCGGGGGTTGGGGTTTGTGGGATTTTGGGGCTAAAGGTTTTAAGGCTTGGGTTAATAGGGGTCCCGGTAAAAGGGTGTCTAAGGAACTAGGCATAGCTCGGGCTTAGGTTTAGGGATTGGGTATTGGGCTTGGATATGGGTTGGTTGTTTTAGAGACAGGGTGTGGGGTTTAGGGGTGGGGTTTCGAATTGTAGGGATGAGTGCTCGAGGTTTGGGGTTTGAAGAATTCAAGGATGAGAGTCCGTTGGAATGAGAGTATGTGAGGTACCCGGTGCTATGAACATCCAAGCAATCTGTGACCATAACGTTGGTCATTGTTTCTCATCTACGGTAGGGTTGTAGGGTTGTGGGCGGCAGGGTTCAGTCTTGTAGAACTTCAGTAAACCCCAAACCCTAATTGTGGTTATATTCGCATTTTTTCATCCATTTACTTCACGATGAAAACCTCCCAGCAGTCAGCCCTGACCTGTCCCAAAACTGCACGTCTGCCAACAAACCACAAAACCCATTTATTTTGGGGGGAGCAGGGTTCTAACCTACTCCCTTTGTATCTCAAATCCTATACTCTGAATCCTAAAGTACAAGCTCTCAAAGCCGTACACCCTCAACTCCTAAACCCTAAAACCCTTACCAAGACCTTCCAATTAACCATAGTAGTTGTCTTAATACTCATAACTTGGGCTACTAGGCCATTATTGTGGTTCGTTGGAGGCCTAGGTAGATCCAAAATGGGCTATAGTTTAAACTCCTTAAAGGAGGATATACAGGGGATTTTATGCTGTAGGGGTTATTAGGGAGTTTAGACTATAGCTCAAATCAAGATGGCACATCCCTTAGTTGCCAGCCTCATGGACGCAAATATGCTCCAAGGAATGGGCCCAAAACCACTTCAAGCCCAAATCACTCCAAACATAGAGCCCTAAATGCAAAGCCCAAACCTAGGGTTCAGGGTTTAGGTTTAGGACCAAAGCCCCACCCCAATGCTGAACTTGAACCCGCCGGAGCTATCTCCATGAACAGTCAGCGAATAGATGAGCTCGGCCAAAGTCGGAGATTTTCTGCTTGCACTTGATTACAACTCGTACCTGCTTCATATCAAATGAACAGAAGGAATATGAGTTCAGAATTTGGATGATACCCCGCAGAACCGGTTTGAGGAAACCAATATAAACCCGAATATGTTGCAATTAGTCATTATTATGGGGACCCCGCAACCCTAAACCCAAACGCTAAGCCGAAAACCCTACGCCTTATTTTGGGAAACCCCCATACCCGCAGACCTCCAAGGTTTGCGAAGAATGTGTCCATCATCTCGCGCCAGTTCTCAAAGGAGTCTCGGGTGTGAGGATGGGGTTCAGTGTTTAGGGCTCAAGGGTTTAGGGTTTAAAGTCTAATGGCTAGGGTTTAGGGTTATCCCCAAGCCCTGAAAGTTGAACCCTACAACCTAAATGTCTAAATTGCAACGCCCTAAACCCTCAACCGCGAAACCCTTTAAGAGCTTGCGGAGGAGCAGCGGTCGACGTTGGAGGTTGGGGCTGAGACGAGCGAGGACCGCTGGACTCGTAGGGTTTAGGCGTTTCAGCGGTTTAGGGTTTCGGGTTTCGGGTTTAGAGTTCAGGGTTTCAGGTTTAGGGATTTACTTACGGACTTGTATGCGGAGTGGTTTAGCTTGTGGGGGCTTTCCGGCATTTGTGTGGTTCATGGTTCAATGCCTGCCCTAAAGCCATCATTCCTATTTCGAGTTTGTTTTCTTGTCAGCGAGGCTGTTGTCGCGGATGCTCGAGGCGCACATTCAACTATTGTGTTTTGCATAATGCTAGCAATTTTCTGAACCTCAGAACCTGCATGCAGGCCGCAAAGGATGAATGACTAAGGTTCATACGCGAGCAGAAGCTCTCATGCAAATGTCACATTCCTCCAGAAGTGCACGAAGCTTGCAAGAAGGGAGGTGTTGCTAAAGACAAAGGGTGCAACTGGAGAAGGCCTGCGGGTCCTGTGTTGTACGCTATTTGATTCGCTGATATTCCCAAGATATAGGCCCCTTCCAAGCCCTAAAATGTACATCCGTACTGGGCTACAGCAGGCCATCGCTACCGCTGCGTATCTACCTACTCTGCCCCAAGCTGATGTGGCAGTCCAGAAGAGTGCCTACATGGACTACTGCTTTTCAAGGGGAGCTATATGGAGTTCCATGGTAACTCGGGGTGGAGTAGATCCCGAATCCTGAGCCCTCAAGCCTAGCAACTGATAACTCTTGTATCCCTGAAAGCTACAACCAGAACGCCTCGGCCCTAACCCACAGCTACTGGTAGGGTTCAGGGTTGAGACCTGTAGGTTTGGGGCTTAGGGTTTAGGGTTCAACGTTTAGGGTTGAAGGTCTAGGGATTTAGAGCTCGGGGTGCCCCAGCTTGCCAAAATATTTTGCATTTTGACCCCCGGGGCCAAAGAGCCACTATAGTCCGCATATCATCATTACATAATATACTTTCTTCTATAAGGCCTGTAGGATATCTGCATTCCTTATTACATGGAAGCCTGAATGCTTAGTAGCATCTTCCCCTGCGCTGTCCCAGAACCTTATTCTCAACTCTTATGCTCCTGCATTCAACCCCAGCAGATTACTGCACTAACCCAGTCTCCATTTCAAGTTCCATCACCCTTTCAATTTGACTTTCCAAGTTCAGCCCTAAACCCCCAAACCAATAAACCCTGAACAGTAAACTCTTAAAACCTAGCCCCTTAAACCCTAATCCGTAAAGGGGCCCTTAAACCCTCAACTCTATTTCCACCCAGCCGCTTGCCAGGAGCAGGACCTCAACTACGAGAAATTGGAATGCTGTGAGCGTGCAGTGGCCAGATGCCTCACCCCTGTGCTGGTCGACGACTCAGCACTAAAAGTGTTCCATCTAAGCCCAAACCTTAAACCCAAAACCTTAATCCTTAAACCCTAAACTCTACTAAACTCTAACCCCCGGGTCCCAGGCATCTCTGGCTTGCGGATCTCCTAGTCCTACTCCAGAACCAAAACCTTGGCTGTTGCTTACCCCAGAGGAGCTATATTATGGGAGATGTAGCTTCTTTTTTGAGTTTAGGGGTCGGGTTTTTAGGGTTTAGGAGGGATATTCCCAATGCTGGAGAACCAAATGGAAAAATGATAAAAACATGTAAATTACATGTGAGCATGGAATCATGTAGGGGCTTGTAATAAGGTTGATAACTCCTATCATATGGTTACACCCTTCCGCAGAACATGCATTTAGGGTTTGGATTTAGGGTTTGGACGACAATGGAAACAACAAGTTACTACAGTATAATTTGTGGTTCACGGTTTAGGACTGATATTAAGGACACCTCCAATCCCGAAACCTTATATCTTGCGGGACATATCTAACATCAGGGGGAGGGTTGCTCGAGATTAGTACGGAAGGGTTTGGGACCCCCAAACACCTTTAATCCTAAACCCGGAATCCAAAACCCTTACTTCTCATTGCCTGGTCGCGCCCGGTAGGTCAAGTGCCGCTGGCTTTTCCTCCTCCTCTCCGCGTCACTCGCTGGGACGTTCATCTACTTGGCCTACTCGGGCTTCTCGCTGGCCACAGGCCTAAGACGTGGACCCAAGCCAAAATCTTTAAAAAGGGGATATGTGGGGTTATGCAGGTGTACAGGGATATAGGATTTACGGTTGAGGGCTTAGGCCTAAGGCTTAGACTTGCGGTTCAGGTTTGGACTTTTTGGTGTAGAGTTTAGGGCTAAGCCACGAAACTTTCCTCAGAATTCCACGTGAACCTCCAAGAATTGGGGCCATCAAGTTTCAACCTGTCGCCAAGCCTCCCTTGAAAGGTTTGGGTCTTGGGCTTGCGGGTCAAAGGTTTAGGGTCCAGGCTTTTGGGCGGCGGCAAGTTGAGTGTGGGCTTTCCAGCAACTGCGGGTCCCTTTTCGAGTCGGTCCACCAATTACAAAGATGATAGGATTGAGGGGTAGACAAAGGGGAGCTCGAACTTCAGAAAGACCGGCATTGCCACGCATTACACTTGGTTGCGTAGATCCTGCCTGGGGTGGCAGGAGCTGCACGCAATCCGTCCCAAAATGGCATACCACTCAAACACTGAGACCCAAATCCTATACCGTGCTACACCCTCAATCCTAAACCCAAAGTCCACAGGCCTCAACGCCAGAGATTCAACCCCAAACCTTATCTTTCCAAACAGGTCCACGGTCGAAAGGTGTAGAGGCTAAGGGGCGACTAAGTTAAGGTCCCTGGAAGCTAGGACCCCAAAATTCTACTTCCCCCAGCCGCAAATTGCACTGAAGCTCATTACGTTTTTGGATTTCTGTAGTCTGAATTGCGAGTAGTGTGTGCCTGATGGTGCTGGATACATGCGCTATGTCACTCCACCACATCTTCCTGGTGGCCAGTAGGAAATGGAGGAGTGGATCCCAGTAGTATCCCTGATACTATGCCCCATACTTACCCTTGTATTGCCTTCATTATTCTTCACGAATGTCCCCTAAACCCTAAACCCTAAACCCTAAGGCCTATTGTGCTTTCACCGCCATACCTCGAACAGGTGACATCCTCCTCTTCGAAGAGGACATCAACCTCGGCCGTGTTGAGAAGAGCCTGGGAATTAGAAGTGGCCATGGTTTAGGGTTTAGGGTTTAGGGTTTAGGGCATTCTGTGAGTGTCCACCAGAATGTTGCGGAGATGTTTAACCAGGCCCTGTGGGGTTGAATACTAGGGGAAGACATGAACCCAAATGCATTCACTACCTTGGTAGCCCAAAAGAATGCACGTAATGTAGGAGCCTGTATACTTACCAATCTCATTCCCTCATATTCCTGATGTAGCTATAGCCTTATACTCCCACATGCACTTTTAAAGGCCCCGACAGTGCCTAAACACTTGAAACCAAGGCCCCAGTCAAGTAAAAACAGGTCTTGGCCCTCTGGGTAACCCGTACAGAAGCTACTGCACACATTCTTTTGAACTCTAGACAAAGGCCGCAGCATGCCTGAATCCCAAATCTGGAACCCTGCGCATTATGTAAGTCCTAAACCCTGAGGCCCAAGCCCAAGCCTACAACCTAAACCCTAAAACCCTACACCCTGAACCCTCAGCCCCAAACCTTAAACCCTGAAGCATGCCGAGCCTACAACCTACAGTCCCCCTTAAGTAGATAGAATACGGGCTTGGGCATATCATAATAAGGTCCCCATATACCCCATGTTCTATCTACTTAAGTGGGACTATAAACCCTTTACCGCGCTAAATAATAGTTTCCATTTTCTTTTCCATTATCCCAATATAATCCCTATATATACCCTATAATCCCTACATAACCCTATTATAGTAGTCTCTTTTTTCTTTTCCATTATCCCAAGATAACCCCCAACGGTATTAAGCCCAAACTACAGAACCTCATCGCCAGACGGCTAAGGATGCAGTCTGAAGTCTTCCCTGGAAATACCGTGAACGACCTCAACCAAGCTTTAGCATCTGGGTTCTGCTTCATGGTTTAGGGTTTCGGGATTAGGCTGTAGGGTTTGGGGGTTCGGAGTTTAGGTTCAGGGTTTGTGGCGGCGTAAGATTTAGGGTTTCAGCGTTTAGGGTTTTCGGGGGTCAAGGGTTCAACAAAATTTAGGGTTTCGATCGCAGCAGCGGCGAAACAAATGGAAAGGAACATGGAACATGGAACACGCAATACAAACTGGGATTGTTACAGCGACCTCTTTAAGGGGGTATCTTCAATAAGTTTTATGGTCTGCTGGGGTCGCCGAAACTTCTTCAAGTTTCTGGCTTAGTAGATTTAGGCTTGCAGGGTTGAGGGCTTCTTTGTAATTAGGGTCTGTACAGATTTTGGAGTGAGAGTGTTGGGGCTCAGGGCTTTGGATTTCTAGGGCTCTAGAGAATTGTTGGGAAACCCCTGAACCCTGAACCCTAAGCCCTGAGCCTGAAACCCTAAACCCTAAATCCTAAATTGAACCTTAAACCCTTAACCCAAGGCCCGAAACCACCGAGCCCGGCGGGTAGGGATCCCCCAAATCACTGAGGTCCCGTGAATAACGGAAGCAGGGGGTAGATGCAGGTTTCGGGTTTAAGCTGTTTGGTTTGGGTTTTTGCGTTTTGGATGTAGGGCTTCGAACTTGCTGCTAATCTAATCATGAAACCGTGAAATTTAGTCCCGGAAGACACAATCGCCCCCCTAATACCCGAACTCTTAAACCCTAAGCAAACCCTACGCTGAGAGATTGTTTTGGCCTACTAAACGCATTGACAGTTAAGAACCATTTCTATATGAGCCCCCACTGGAGCACTGGAGGATCCTAGATTATGGGGAATGTTGGGCTTAACTTTACGTGTCTTGTCAAAACCGGTTCAATTGTGCTTTGCATCCTGTCGGCATCTACATGAGGACCTTCTGCCTAAAACCCTAAACCTAAACCACTCCAAATCTCATTGGCGTCATGTAGGCATCTACACTGGGACCTTCACAACCTGAAACCCTGAACCGTAATCCCTAAACCTTAAACCCCAAACCCTAAACACTAGAACCTAAGCTACGGGAAAGTGAGCGCCTCTGCCGAGTCCGTCCAGAGCCCATACAGAACTTCAGAAGTGCCAACATGCCCGAGGCCGGCGGTTTAGCTTTTAGGGTTTAGGGTGTAGGATTGCAGGACCTAGGGTTTAATTGCCGGTTTAAGGTTGAGGCTGTAGAATTTAGGGCTTAGTGTAATATGAGGGTTCTGGATCACAGGGCACTACTGTTGAGGGCTGGGGCAACCAAAGCTGCTTCATTTTTACTGGTATTACATATGATGGTTTAGGGTTATGGGACTAGGGCTCAATTTGGAATTGGGGATGCGGGTTGAGGGTTAACGGTTTTTTCGTGTAGGGACGAGGGTTTACAGGCTTCGGTTTGGGAGCAGGGCTTGCTTCAGGGTTCAGGGCACTAGTTAGGCGGACCCGCGACCATAGAGATTATACTAGAGTCCTCTTATATTCCTATTATAGCACTATTACAGGGTGGCGGGTCCTCCTAAGGAATTCGTGCTTTGGGGTGATGGTTTATGGTGGGGATTTGGGATTCAAGAATAAGGGTTTAACAGCATTCCCCCTTTTTTTTTTTGATTTGTTCCCTTTTCAGTAAAGCTCATGGTCTATGGTGGCAAAAAGGTTTGCATTGATTAGTCACATCCCTAAAGCATGCAGTTGTCAACAGCGAGGCCCTGTCTTGGCCCCGAAAACGCAGGGTGGCACATTGACTCCAAGAAGCGCCATGAATTTTTGACAGTTACTCATGTTCTCTAGGATTCCCTAACTCATGCAAAACCCTCCCCCGTCACCCCAAAGAAAAATACATTGTTGCTTACTGACTCTTGGCTGTCTGCTGGCTCCTGACACGCGAATCCCACCCAGATGCAGGTCCGGGGACAACAGCACATTCTGCGCTGGAAGCTGGGAAATTAGGGTTTCATGCGCTGGGTTTAGTGTTATGAGTTTGGACCATCAGGTTTGACTTCTGGGTGAGCGGATAGTTGGTCTTCTTGGCTTGTGGCTCGGGTGACAAGTTCCGAGGATTGTGGCAACCCCCAACCCCAGATCTCGAACGCAGATGTTATAAAGTTCGTTGCGCTGATTCGCAGCTCACAGACGCACGAACAAACCTGTGCTAAAGGCTTCTACGTGGACTAGGTAGCAGTATGCCAGCTCGCTGAGGAAACGGCGCTTGCGACACGTCCAGCGGGCAGTGCGTTTGTCAGGAGCCAGAGTTTGGAGGGTATCCTATCGTGGACCTCAAAAGCTTCTGTTTGAGGGTTTAATAAGGTATTAATTCGAGGCGGATATTCAGGGTTTAGCGTTTGAAGGTTCATGGGACTTGCTAAGTACTTCTACCTGCAGTTATAACCCTATTCACTATACCCTTAATTGGCCTCATAGGGCTTACGTTGTTACTATATTGCGGAAACCATACTAATTACTATACATACCCATTATGATAACTTGGTTCAAGTTCCTGAATAGCAACCCAGTCTTTTCAGGTTTGATTTTGTTTCGGGAGGGAGTCGCCTTCTATTCTAGGTAGAACCACTGGAAGTTATAAAGAGATTCAGATAGCACAATATAGTCTCTTGTAATTACTACATACCAGCCTAGTGTTTCGTAATATGCCTTCCTCGAGTCTATTGATGAGGAAGGGTAGTCAATCTGGAATAGCTGCAGCACTTCAAGCGCATCCAGAATCAAACCCTAGGTGGAGGGCATGGTTATGTGTTCATTTGCCTGGACTTATAACTTACAATCCGACTGATAAGCCCATTTCGGCAGGTCGTCAACAGGCTTTGGGGTACCATACATTTTAGAGGCGGTATTGCATGTTTTTGACGGAAGATTCTGGTTCGTCTTCAGCCAAAATTCCTGCATTGTAGCCAAGAAGCCACACGCTGCCCCCTCTAGATAATCTACATGCACACAGGGAACTCAGAACGCGAGAAGTGACAGATGATGACATCTTCTCGTTCTTCAGGAAGCCTTCGTCGGTCTGGGCTGCACGGTGTCCCTTCGCTGAAGGGTTTGCTTACTGGGGGTGAGTAGGGAACAAGGGACTATATCATATATGGACAATATTCCCTTCCTTGTCAACCCCCTGTAAGTTTGGGGTTTTCAGGGCCTATTGGGGCTTCAGAGCCTCGTGTTCATGGTTTGAGGATGTCAGGTTTTAGTGGTTTCAGGTGGGTTTAAAGTTTCAAAGGCTTCGTGGGCCTACCGACAGTAAGAGGGCAGAGAAGGAGCTCTTTAGATTCATTGCCTCCGCAAAACGACGTACTTGAGCTGCTAGCCTGCCGAAACTTCAAGCAAAAGGAAGCATCCAGACACGCCGCAGAAATCGCAAAAGGGTTTACTACTTTTTGCTCGTTTGGGCAGGATATGGCCGATTCCATAGCGGGATATGCCTTCAACCTAGAGCTCACACCCTCTAACAGTAACCGCTAAACCTTAAGGCCTAAACCTCACACCCTGGAACAGTGACCGTAACAACTTCAGAGCCACTGAGTTTCAGAACTTCCCTTGTATCCATACATTGGGTTGCTGTTAAGGAACTTTAAGTACTTGCGTTACTAGAATGCAAAAACCTTCTTCGTTACTATATTGATATACCCATATCATGGTAACTTTGTTCAAGTCCCAGCTTCTATCCATACATCGCAGGTTAGTGGCTTGCTTCAAGATGGGCCATGAAACTGTTTACGGTTTGGCAAGACGGCTATCAGGTGTAAGGAGTTGCACCCCATAGGAATTCTTCAGTAGGTAGAATGCCATGGAGGAAATCTTGCATCACCATACATACTTCAAACCCTAAATTCTGAACCCTAATCTCTA
>CAJNIZ010045209.1:8285-38345 GCA_905231905.1 Symbiodinium pilosum | reverse complement strand
AATTCAGAATCAGTTATTTTTTATTTTCGGTCCCAAAAACTTTTCATTATTCCGAACCCCTCAAACAATAGCTGATTCTGAATAATTCCCCGAACACTTTTCATTAATCCGAACCCCTCCATTAAAAAGGGTGCCACATTAAGTGGTGGATTTCTGCGGCTATTAGAGCTTCATAGCAGTCCGAGAACCTGCTTATCCAAGCCTCACTTAACAGTTCCAGGGCAGGGGCGCTGTCATAGGGATATACCCAGAAATTATATATATATATATATGTACATAGATATGTAGAGAGATGACGATTATCTGGGGCCTCGTGGAAGGAACACGAGATGTGGCATGTAGCTGTAGCTGTTGCTTTTTGGCAGCTGCCATGCAACCTTGCCGTGCAGACGATTTTAATCAGAGTCATCCGGCACAGAGCACCCGAGGAACGGTGGTCCTCGCGAGGACTCCACGCGAGTCGGCTCCGCTGGTGTGGTGCGACGACAGGCGGGGCTCTCCTAAGCGACTGCTAGCAGAACACAGGGCTTCCCCTATTGTGTTTTGGATTGGTGAAGCTTGCACATGCTGTCGCAGAGAGGATCGCAACGGCTCTCGTGATTCGGAATCACGGTGAAGTGCTGCCTCGAACCCTGCAGAAGTCGTGAGCTTGCAGTACGTGAAAAGGAAGGGATTGCTTTCTCTTAGCAGCTAAGCGGTTTCATTAATATCTTGGCCGGTAAGATCCAATGTCCTGTGGCCATCATGGACTTAGTCCAGAATGACAAGGGTCATGGATCCCCTGAACAGGGAGCAATGTTGGGTTGCGGTATAAAGGGGCGACCCCAAGCCCCAGAAGTATCCATGGAAGCTACAGCCGTGAGTCCCTTCACATCTGGTGCTCTTCATAATTTATAATCATCACGAAAACAATTTGACAAACCGCATTCATGATTTTGTAGTCTGCAGTTGAGACCGTGGCCCTTGATGTAAGCATTTCCATCTCGTATACACCCCCATTTTTCTTACCGTCGCTACAACTAACATGGAGCCCCATAACGATTCCTTAATCTTTCATGAGGCCATGTTGGGCGTGCATGAGGCTTGCTTTGTGGGTGGGTAGCAGCTTCTGTATTCCGCCATCGAGGGCTTCCCTAGGTCTGAGATCAAAGCACACACCTGCCAACATATTCTTTGTTCGTTGAACAGGCTGTGGATGTGTCCCCGCTGCGACGAGTGAACCAGGCGGAAAAGAGGGTCCGGTGGGAGAGAGCATCATGTTCGGTCCTTCTGACGCATTCAGTTTGACAACCACATGCCGCGAAGATAGCCTTCTTTGGATGTCCAGATTGTGCGTCTCGCGATCTTTGTGGATGTATTGGTGCGTGTTGTTCTGTTTTTCTTGTTTTGAAGAGAATGGGAGGGGAAGGTGGGGGGTTGCACATTTTCAGAAACTGCTGCACGAAATCAGTGGTAATTTTCGCTATCAGTCGTTGTTTTTCCTGACAAGAGAGTCTCCACAAAGCTCTGTATACACCCCTTGCGCAGTCCTCCTACAAGCTGGCGTCCAGAAGTTTGGCAAACAGTTCAACCTTGGGGGATCCTTAGGTACCCTGGGAGTACAAAGGAATCCTAAGGGGATGATAGGGGTTTAGGGTTTAGATGCGCCTAGGGTTAGGGGTATGAAGGAGTATATGAGGTACATTCAGAAAGCCCCCATGACCAGGCCATCTACCTGATCTGCACCGGAGCCCGCAACAGCGCTTTCCGCACCTGGGCCAGTAAGCTTTGTAAGATGTTGTAAGAAATCTCCAAAATTACCCGTTTGTGATTGGAAAAACTGTGCAGATAAAAAGCATTCTCAAACCCATGAGATGAGGATAAGGGGCCGGCCACAAGAGTAACTTGAACTGAAGCATTCCCTGCGCACAGTGTTACATATGACTTGCGCATGATGCCGCATGATGAGGCTAATACAGGTATATATATATATATGTACAACCCATTATCATACAGTAGTTTCCATTTTCTTTTCCATTATCCCCAAATAACCCAAATATTTAGATATGAATCTTTGGAACTCCTGCAGATCTGCCCGGATCGCCTCAGGTAACATCAAGTCCATTTCAGAGTGCCTTGCAGACGAGATCATGAACTGCGTCGCCTGGACGATCTAGCGTACCGCAGGGGCTTGCACAACTCAACCTTGTTAGGGTGTGTGTTTGTTTCAACTTCCCTGGCACTTCTTGGTGATACATGTCAAAGACCCCTATACAACCCACCAGACCCTATTTCACACCCGTAAACCTCTTACCAGAATCTGTACCAGGTCCCAAAACCCATCGGAAAGCCCGCCGAAGTTTGTCTTCCAGCCACTACAAAGATGCAGCAAGCTCCATGAAATTTTCCTGAAGCTAGAATTAGAAGACCATTAGAGACCCCAAGATTCCTTTTTGGTCACCGTAACGGCAAGAAACGACGCAAACACCATGCGCTCCACGTGGCCCCCTTTAAAGGGCGTGCATAGCTGCACGGTGTAGAACACGCAATCTGCCCAGGCAAAGGAGTCGTCCAACAGAGCCATGGCTGATCTACTTACTGGTTCTTAGTGGGGAGCGTGTAATTCGTTCCAATATTATAATTTCTATTCAAAATATTCCCTTATTCCCTACTAAGAACCAGCAAGTTAGGTTTCAGAATTTCAGTGGTTGGTACATCGGCTGGTACATATGTAGGCATCTTCAAAGCTTGGGAGTTATCCCTCATAGGACCCCTTGATACTCTCATGCTTGCTTTAGAGAACCCCTGAGAACAACCCCAATTGCTTGGAAGCTTTTCCAAAACCTAAAGCCCTGATTAAGGTTTAGGTTTTAGGGCTGAACCCTGAGCCCCTAAACCGTGAAAGGGTCCTTACCCGGTCCTGGGCATGTCCTTGGGTGTACAGACTGAGTCACTGACACAAAATCCTGGCACAAGTAGTACATAATCTAGTACAAACCCTATATGGTTTTCCCCAAGATTAGGGGCACCTTTATTGGGTGGAACCTATAACAAGGATTATAGTATTTTGGGGTCTATTTTGGGGGTCCCTTATGTAGGGAAACTACCACATCTCGTAAGCAGGATCCTGCTATATTCCCTTAGAAAACAGGAACCTCACAAAAAGAAGGCTTAGCGAAGTCCAGCAGAGAAACCGGATAACAAGGCCATTATTCCTGATCATTACTTCTTATCATGAGAACTCTTACTCCCATTACTTATGATTAGTTCTGATTATGACCACGTATTACTGTTCCGATTATGTATTCCTACGTACCTATGGTTGTGATGAGTATTTTTAGTCCGGTTTTTTGGTTGCTACTCATTATTTGATTGTTTTTACTGTTAGGGAGTACGCCCTCCCAAAGAAGTTATCCAGGGGGATATCGGATATAGGGGAATGGGCAAGAAAACTGGACACACTACATCATTTAGGCCTCAGGGCCTATTACATATCATGGAACATATCTAATCATGTCGGGTGGGGGGGCGTACTTTTTCAAGTTGAGTCAGAATTGCCTTGACATAGCACTAATGGCAAAAACGCGAAGGCTGACAAAGACAAAGACGTCCCAGGATAAGATTCAATGTCACTACTTGTAATGAGCGTCTGGAAGACGTGGTGAAGAGGTGGTGACCGTAGGCGAGCAGAGGTGGTTGCGCCTGGCGTGTTTAAGCTCAACTTTGCAGCTTGGGCCCCTGAACTCGAAACCCTCCTCCCTGCACTAAATCGGCAAAGGCTATGCCATCAAGAAGAAGGCCCGGGTAGCATGACCAAAGGGCTTGGTCTGCGAAAAGGGACCCTTCAGTTTGGGATTTGCAGTTATGTCATGTTGAGCTACTGTCTCATGTAGCTCTACGTGCTCCAGTTCCAGGCTTAACGTGCTTCAGAGTTGGATTCACAATGTAGGCTCCGGAAGCGCCTGCAACAGGCAGTTTTGTCAGATTATGTTGGAAGCATCGATACAGCCACCTCAGGCATCGGCCCAGGTACAACAAATCAGTTCCCTGAGAAATCACACACAGACGATCCAGATAGTAGGGATGCCCAGATCGGGCCAGCCACAATAGCAAAAAACATTCTGTTGTCCACATGAAGCTTGTATCTATACATATCTATATAGGTGGTTGTCAAAATCATGGTCGCTTTTTGGGCACCCTAAATATTGGGTGCCGTATTATAATAGGGATCCAAAAAGGGACCATAATTTTGACAACCACCCATATACACATATTCATATAAGCTCCTTCGGCTCCAGATAAAGTTTCAGCATACGTGAGCGCTAAGCACAAAGCCCTAGACCTATGTTAGCAACTGTGCTTGTGCCTTGCAGGACGAGATCGAGCGTGTGGCCAAGGCGAACCGCTGAGCAACCGCAACATCTGGAACAGCGATCAGAGGAGGAGAAAAGGATCCACACATTTGAGAAATCCAGGGAGCCCAATACTCCCCCAGGAAGAAAAACTATTCCTGATAGTGATAGTGCGAATGTGCAATTCCAAGATATTGGAATGTTGAGCTCCCCCTGGATCCAGGTCTCTTGATCATGTGCCAGGGTTCAAGGTTGCACAGCGCCGGGTTTCCAGCAGAATCAGCGCAGGGCACAATACAACTCCGACACTAACATACAACGTCCCTGCACAAAATCCCGCAATGTCGTCGTGGTCCTAGGTTCCATATCTCCACTCAACACTCCAAAGGTAAAGCTGAAGAAGTAGGTTTCTCCTGGGTCCGGTGCTTCATGGGTTCTATATATATATATATGGAAGTAGGAGGGTTTCTTTAAAAGTGCAGTCCAATTTGCAGCCACAAAATCAAGTATTCGAAAGGGGGTCCACACATGAAGGTTCCTGCAAACGGGTTACCCCAGTATTAATCTTTAAATGCCCAAATATTTACGCTTAATCAATAGGACCACAACAGAGACCCCTAGTCTTTGGAAACCCCCATATGCCATATTATGGGAGTATCTCAAAATCATTCCTAGAATCGTCAAGAACTTCCGAATCCCTTAAAGATTCCCATGTGAGGGTGCCCCGCTCTAAGAAGTTCGCGGTGATTTACTGGTGATGTCCTGAGAGTGTTTGTCTAACTCGTGCTTGCTACAGATCCCAACAAACAGCTAACCTCAATTAAGCCCTAAATCCTAAACCTTAACCGGTTGTCGGCCCATAGAGAAATCAAAGACTTCTGTCTAAAACTACATTATGTCTCTTTTTTCATTTTCAAAATTAGGCTTAATTTGAATAGTTGTCTTTATGTACGCACACTAAGCTAAGACACAAAGCAAAGCCTTAAACCCGAAATACATTCTCAGCTCTAAGCCCTGTTTATAGGGTTCCAGGGCAGATGCAGATATACACCTCAGGCCTTCGCCAGCAAACGCCTGGCATAGCCTTCGACAGGACCTGGTGGCTCACCTGGAGGGTCGTTCTAGGGTTTAGGAGTTTAGGGTCGGAATTCGTTACTCCCAACATTGCTCCCCTTTGTGGGAACACAAATATGCTGGGGGGGCACTGCAAATTAGGAGATGAAAAGCGGGCTGTCTGGGAAGCAATTAGTGCTAAGGAGCATTGCAGGGGCTTCTTGAGAGTAGGTGTAGTTTTCTGGAGCAATAAAAGGGCTTGGGGGATTGCAAAGGTCCATCTTGACAATTCTAAGAAGTTCGGTTTGAGATCCTTCCCTACGAGCCGTAGGCTTGTGGGATGCCATAAACTTTCCTACCATTTGCTCATCGTTAACCTGAACATATAGACGTCTGCCAGGCGTTTGACGCATGACGGTATCTGCAGCGCGACGTCTGCTTGCCAATTTAAATGTTCTTTGTTCAGGCCCTCCTGCTTTCCAAGCCGGCTTGAGCAAAGAGCTATGCGAGAAGATTGTTTGTGAAATGTCGGGACAGTATTCAACATTTGTCCTTTCCGAGAACATATACGGGCTTCAGCATTTGTTGCAGAGTGCTTATAGCCGGCCGGGCACGCAGCCGGGTCGTTTTTCAGAAACGTGGTTCTTGCACGGTGCTACTCAGCCTTGCAAGGTGCAGCAGCGACGACAAGAAGCAGCCGTGGGTGGAGGCGTAGAGGGAATCTGAACTAAGTAGAGTCTGAGTAGAGGCTTTGGGAAGCAGATGAACCTTTATCATGCGTGAGGCAAGGCAACCTCAAGTGAACTGGGGGGCCTGGAACTTCCCATCATGTCCTGAGGGTCATGCCAAGATGGAAAAGGGGGATGGTTTCATCTTCAGGTGCGAAAGCTTGAGGTTTTTCCAGCCAGCGTGATGAACAGCATTCGTTGTCAGGGCTTCCCAGCACCAGCTAGCTCCGAGCGGATAAGATGCCCATAAAATCGTACCACTATCACAAGCTAGCATATACTGACGCTGGGTCTTTTGTCAGCACCAGGTGCAAGCCAGAAGCTTCACCTCTGCTCCCAAAGCCATGCACTCCCAAGTTGAGCCATCTCATTCAAGTCTCATTCACGACCATTTGTGGTAATTTAATAGCCGTTTACTAACAGCCACCCAGAAACATGAGCTAGATCTACATTACCTTTCAAGAAACTGAAAGCCATGGAGCATCGCATTGAGGTGGATCCCGCGGGAACCCTGATCCCAACTTTGTGGGTCGTTTACGACGAGTATCCTGGCAGACACTTCCAAGATCCAGAGTTTGGGGGTTGGTCATGGTCTGCTCCTTATAGGGTTTAGTGTCTGAATGTCACTGTTTGGGGGCCTTAAAGGTCAATGTCGGCATTTTGGTGAGCTCAACTTCTTTGCGGCCTGCTTGATGGGACATCCTTACCCTGCATTTCCTGCTATGCCTTCAAATTTGAAGGTTGGGGGGTTGTGATTCGCACGGGAATCTACATGTAGAAGCAGGTGTGGGTCTACTTAATTCCTTGCAGGTACATCATAGAAACTCATGTACACAGGTGTAGTTCTCAAAACTAGGGTACCATTAGAAGTGCAGGTGTGGGTCTACTTCATTCCTTGTAGGTACATCATAGAGAGACATGTGTAGTTCCCCGAATTAAGGTACCATTAGGGTACCCCTGGACTTAGATGTTAGGTGTCGTAATATAATCTAGAGCCAAAAGGGACCCACAATTTCTGAGAATAACCCGCATGTAGATATTGGGTGTAGAGAGCTTGCTGCCCAGTAGAACCCTCCCTAAACCCTAAACCCTCAAGCCCATATAAACTTACCATTACTTAGGGTCCCCAACTTTCCTTAGAATTTTTAAAATCGAAATGACCCCCCCAAATCCCAAGTAATGGTAATAAACCCTAGGTGCCCTCCTGGCACTTGAGCAGAGGTATCTTCGTCATGTGCCTCAACTTCAGCCCCTGCCCAAAGTGGCAGAGCGCAGTGACTGAGAGCTTCTCCAAAGAAGAGCCGAGCTAGTAGAGCCATTGTACTATGGGATTAGGGTTTAGGGTTTAAGGTTTAGGGTTTAGGGTTTAGGGTTTAGAGTATGGGGTTTAGGGTATGGGGGCCTATGGCCCTAGATTCAGTGTGCAGTCATCATAGGGTACCTCAAATAGACCCCAAAGTCAAAATGATCTGGATAATTATTCCGGCTCCGACACGCGGGCAGCTAGGTTGCTGGGGCCTTGGCTTTGGGCAAGTAGACATCTCGCAAAAGCCACGCAGGAGAGAGGTAGTGTCCACACCATCAGAAAACTCACCCAAGCCAGGTTCTACCGTGTTCTCAAGGTTTGAGGCCCCCGATACTCCACAGCTTGGGCCGCGCTTCTTTTTTTGGCATGGCTGGCATTGTACTTGACATCATGAAATTTGGGAAGGTGGAAGGGAATCGCTTGTTGTTTTGGGGGATGTGTTGCATATGACTCTGGTCCTTGAAGCTAAACCCCAGTTTGAAAGGTCGACACATTGCAACTGCTGCTGCAACATGTCTGCCTTCTCGCAGAGGGTGTAGGCTCAAGAAAGACCTTGTCCTGAGCCAGCCCATCTCCAGCAATGCAGTTTCTTGGACCGCACGCACACGGGAGTGTCCCAAGACCGTCCCTGAATAGTCCCTACGCGGAAATGCCACAGACCTCTTTCAATCCGCATGTATCTTCAGAGTGCCCAAAGGACCCCTATTTGGGAAACCCCCAGGTATGTCAGATTCAGAGAGAAGCAACAGCAGCGGCAATCACCAACAAGGAGGCTGATGAAGACTTCGTATTTCCTCTAACGGCTGATTCCAGTAGACCCCTATGACCCATCAATTCATCCCAGTTTTCATGTTCTTTTCCAGTGAGTTTATATGTCCCCACATTATCCCCTAGGTGTTTCTGTCGTTTGGGAGCGGCGGAAGCAAGGGTCTCCAATGTCTCGACATACCTTTGGCACCCAGTTTGTTGCCAGAAGCTACCAAAAGATGATGTGAACTCTTTGGTGTACAAGGTTCCCTGCTGTAATTGGTTGTAAATGATGCAGGAGCTGTTTGGGGCGCCATGTGATGTCCTCATGTTGGTCTAGTATTTGTGCTGCAGTCCTTATTGGGGCAGCGGAAGCTTGAGCATCCAAACCCCGAATATTTCACCGCAACCTGGATCCCGAAACCTCTCCTGCATCATGCAGACGGAAGCCGGAGTGAGAAAAAACCTTCGGTCCAACACCGCATGCGAAATCATGATCCCTATACCACCGGATGTAATCCTGAAAAAGCCCAACTATATTCCTATGTCCCGGAAGCCCGTAAAAAGCCCCAATAGTCCCTATATAATCTCTACATAATCGCGATAGCACATATCTAATCCCATATCCCATATCTAATCCCAAAAAACCCTATAGAATCATTATATCCCATATATACTCCCTATATAAAAACCTATACCCCCCCCCAAATAATGCCTATATGATCCCTGTCTACCACCTCTCACGCACATCCTCAACCCCGGAACCCTTAATTATCCTTGACCCTCAACCCATGACCTTAATAACCCCTATTGTACTCCCCAATATAATCCTATAATCCCAGTTTCCATGTAATTTTCCATTTTCTTTTGCATTTGATTCTCCATCATTGGGGGTAATACCACTCCTAGTTCCCACCTACGCAGCAATCCAGGCTGAGCGGCGCCAGCATCCCAGTTTTTGTAGTCCGCTCCCCCAAAATTAGTTGATAATGACGGGGCTTGGGGTTGAGGGACAAAAATTGCAGGGTTTAGGGTTTAGGGATGGTAGTTGAAGGTTTTAAAGTGTAGGGCTTATTGGGTTTAGGAACAGTACTTTCTGTAATTATTTCAAATACAGGTGGCCATTTGGGATGTGGAATAGTTTCAGCTCCTGTTGTGTGGTAGAATCTATTCAGAAAAATCTTGGGGGTCTTGCAAGCACCACCCAAATTGGGAATAACAGCGGTAGTAGATGGTTGGCAGTCCACGGGGCCCCGATGGAAGAAAGTAGATGGAATTGTGCTTAAGTGGTTACAGTAACACATTGGTAGGAGTAACAGTCCTGGTAGATCACCACTGCCAACGGCAGACGACAGAAACCCGTAACACTAGTTTTGTCACCCCTCACCATCCATATTCTATATACTTGGGTTGGTAAAAGAAATATCAACCATTACGGCGCTTAGGGGGGCGGGGGGGGGGTGCTTCATATTAGGGGGAAGGATCATTGGCTAGTGCTTATATGGAAGCTTCTCAATAAGCAGTAAGGTAGGGCGCAGGGTTGGGCCTACACAGTTGGGGGTCTAGATTTCGGTCTTACGACAATGTTTTGGGAGCACTATGAAAACCATATGTCTGGGAAACATGATATCCAAGCAACTAGGGTTTGGGATTTTCTCACGGCTTTGGAGCGGGGGTCTGTCGCACGCGCAAGATTGTTTTGTGGCAGGGAAGGGGAGAATTCTGGCAAATAGCAGAGTAGGAAGTAGTAGCATTTGCTTGGTAAGAGCCTCCCTAAGGAGGAGGATACTTTGACAAGTTGAAGTGTGTTTTGATCAGACTCCTCTCGGTGTAATGGAAGCCTCAGGAGGCCTCTTTGGTGCTAACAGGAATGCATGCATAGAATGGGAAGTGGTTAATAGATTCCGTGCGAGGCTGATATGCAGAAGGGTTCCAGGGGGTTCCAGGTTTCTACTTTCCTTACGCGGGGTTGCCCAAAATTCCCCGAGACTATACAGGGATGAAATTGTGATTGATGCGCCCGCATAACTGATTGTATAGGGACTCTTGTGGAGAAGCACCCAGTATATGCTTGAGATTATAAGGCTTGATCAATCCAGATATTTGGCGCGCCCGACTTCTTCACGCCAGATTTTTTTACCATCGCAAAAAAGGGCGCTGAAAGGATCACTTGCAAGGGTTTTTCGAGCCTGCGCTGTGAAAGGTTATTGTAGACAGTGTTTCGCTGCGCTTTCTGCCGCTGCCGCTCTGAAGTGCTTAGACACAGAAGCTAGGAGTGCAACAGAACACCATCAGCAAGAATCCTGCACATTCTTCAAAAGCGACGCTTTCAGGCGTTTGGCTTACCTTCATGTCGAAGCCTTGGGTTCTCCTCAGATTCGGATCTTTCTGATAGCTTGGTCTGTTGCATCCCTGTTTTCAGTGTAGGGCGCCATGTCTCTGAAGCTCCTTTGCATCCTGGGCAGCCTCCTGCTTCTCCGCGCAGAGGAAGTCCTGGCCTCGGTTTTGAGGGTCTAAGTTTGTTTTTGGTGAACGGTTTGCGGTTGTCTTCCGGAGCTTTTTCTGCATGCTGATTGCGAGACTTCCTGTAGATTCTACCAGGTTGCTGCATGACATCCACCATGTTGCTTGGTCCAGTCTTCCAGTGTTCCCTGAGACACCTCAACCCTAAACCTTAATAGTATAACCCTAAGGAAATATTAAAGATAGGGTCTAAGGAAACTACAGGAATTAACCATTAAAAAGATCAGCATGGCAGCAGAGCCAAGGCCGGCCAGGTACGCACCCCGACACAGCGCCCCAGAGTGCATTGGATCCCTTGCCTAAGCGGGGTTTCCCAAAAGCAGGGGTACCTTTAAAAAGGGTTGCTATAGGGATTGTATAGGGGTTATATCGGATTTGGGGGGTACCTTTTTGGGGGTCCCTATTCCTTCTAACCAGGATTGCAGTACTTTGCAGTTTATGTTGGCATCCCCCTTATTTTGGGAACCTTAATGAAAAAACATAGTAGTTTATGTAGGAGCCCTGTCAGTGTTCTATGATGGCTTGGAAGAGTGCGGACCGTTTTTGTTGTGGGAAGCTTGAAGCCACCAAACAGATGGCTGTTCGGTGCGGTTCTTTTTGAAAGCCATCGCTTAGTTAGACGCATATCATTTACTGTGGGCCTTCCTATGTGACTGAGTATGCTCACTGAATCCCTTGCTTGTGAGTTTCTCCAGCATTCAACTCGGCCAAGAATGTCTGCCATTTAGGCTCCAAGTTCAGAGCATATGTCCATGCCAGGGCTCTAGCACAAATCTTGCACCTAGACTGGGAAAGCTCAAAGAACTAACCAACCTCCCTGCAAGCGAGATTTTGTTTGAGCCAGGAGTGAGACGCCGTCGAACGCCACCAGCTCTTCCGCACAAGGCCTCTTCGCATCTTCAAGGTTTGAGTGATTCAGCAGTGTGTTGGATCGTAAAGCAGGTATGGTTATAAACTTAATATAGCCCCAGGCCCAGCTTCCATTTCACGTTCCGTTCTGTCTGTTCCAGTTGATTCCCCATTATTGGGGCAACACTCTACACCCTGCAAAATGGGCCTCTTGCAAATGAGGGTCGGAAGAGTTGCAAGGTTCGGGTGCTACAACCGGGTGGCTACAGGTTATCTTGGGGTTGTATAGGCATTATATAGGGCTTTATGGGGATAATGGAAAAGAAAGTGGAAAGTTCTGTCATGGATTATATTGGGTTTAGGGGTTGAAGGGTCGATGTTTCTGACATATTGCCAGTAAGAGCGGTTGCCGGCACATGGACAAAATACTTAAGGCTCTCAAGAGCCCTTGTCAAGGACCTTGTGCATAAGCATCTTCATAATTGTTGTGTTTGGTTGAAAGAGAGGATCCCTGAATAGCGCCCGCAGCATTTAGTGTTATGCCAAACGAGGCCCCTCCTACAATGGGGGCAGGTCTTCTGGCGTGTACCTGCATGCAGATTTTCCCTAAAGTAGTTGCTGCTATGCTATTACTACTGGAACATGATTCTTCTCTTCCAGCTGGGGAAGGGCAACTCCGATCATTGCAGGCGCGGCTGTGGCCCATCAAGGATTTCAAGTGTCCAGTTCCTGGGCTTCAATGTTTTGAGACCAACGCTCTGTGAACAAACGTGAAATTCCAAAAAGGGCTCAGATTGCATTTGCGGTGCTGCGTCATCTTCGTTTACGGTCGAGAATCTAAGCTTAACTTGAGAAAGGGCTGAGACCGGCACGGCGGGAGCGTGCAGGATTGTTGCAGTTGCAATAGCTCACGGAAGGCACAGCTGGACGCATCACCTGCGTCAAATAACAAAACCGCTTCACCCCCTACCCAACATAGTGTATTAGGCGGAATTTTAGATCATGCCTGGGGGCGACTGTGGTTTTGGCAAATGTTCCCCATTCTTGAGATACGGTAGCCCGTGACATTATTTTGGGAAATTTGGTTCTCCAGGTGTTTCTTGATCTAAGCAGAGGCCTCAAGTGAGTCGAGCGGAAATGGGAGTTTCTCAAAATCACGTGCATCTTTCATATGTATACATGACATGTATATACCCCAAAACAACTGGATTCGTGCCGTATGAACCCCTAAATTCCTTAAGAATTTTGGAGCGCTGACACTCAGGTGAACAAGTGACCCACCTGCGTGGTAGCGTGGGTCAGGACTCAGTGGAGTTTCATGTGGGCTGGGTTCAGGTTGAGGGAGCAGTTGTCAGACCTGACATACATGGTCAGGAAAACTATACTCTGAAAAGGTCCCAGGCGTTCAGCGGCGCTCTGTTTCAGTACAAAGACAGAAGACCAACTCTGGTTGTTTGGACGGTACTTGCATGGAAGGCAGGTGGCTAGGTTGAAGGGACCAGCGTTTCAGTAGCTTTTCTGCAAAAAGTGAGTAGGCTCCAAGGCCAAGGAGGGCTATGCAGCGCCTTGAGAAACCTCGCATTAAAGGGTCCTAAATGGTTCCATATTCCTTGTATAAGTATAGTATATGGTACCTCAAATGGACCTCAATTATATTGGTAATTATTTAGGCCCCATATTAAACCCCAAACTGTAACCAGAGCATCAGGGCCCATACGAACATTCCAAGCCTGGCAGGAGGTCAACGCAACTGCCGAGGTGGCACCAGAGTCCTCAAAGAAGCTGGCTCCTGATTTTCGGGATGCTACAACAAAGGATAAGTGTTATTGTTATTACTATAGGAGTACTATTGTCATTATTACCATTATTACAGGCCGAAAACATCTTTTGAGAATGCCCCACATGGACTCTACTTAGGAGTAAAAAAAAGGGCACGAGTCAGCACTCGAATGAGTCAGCAATCGAGCGATTGGCGGTCCGTTGCGTGCCGAGCGGTGTGGCCGAAAGGGCCAAAGTTCCTAAACCCTGAAGCCCATGAGAGCATGCAGACGCATTGCTCGCATGTCCAGGGGCTCCCTCTATGATATGCGATATTATACTATGTTATAGTATAGTATAGTCTAGTAGATTATATTCTATAATACTATGGTCTATTATAGCATACTAAGCTACATTTTAATATATTATAGTATTATATAGTTGATTGTGACATGATGTTGCTTATTCGAACGCATGAGCTTTCAAGCCCAGACCAGTTTGACAAAGCGTGGCCTAGGCAGGGATGCAGGATACAATCATGCATTGGAATCCGCGGTGTGGTTGAAAGGGAGTTTCTGCAAGTTATAGTTCCTTTCTAAGGGGCCTTGAGAATCGGGAGTGCGCAGGGGGCTCCCCTTGTGTTTCGTGGTACTTTTGCTCAAGATCCTTCATAGCCAGAACTGACTTCTGTGCCCAGGAAGTTCCTACCCTTCTACTGCTCTGGATGTCTCAGCACGAACCTCCTGTGCTACAAGCTCCTTGGCTGAGCTTGACTGTCTGCCGATGATAAGCCCCATGCAATCGGCTTTGAGATTTTTGCCAAACACGCTCAGGTATTTCTCGCGATCAGACGCACCCTGAACGTTTATTGAGTCCTCATTTCCTGCCCCCATCCCCCCGGGTGAAGGCATCTTTGGGCATTTGCAGTTTGCCTTGGGCGGAGGACTTGGTATGCACTTTCAAATTCCAAGAAATCAGCGCAACTCGAGATGTTGCCGAGAAGGCCCCCACACTACAAGTAGTATGACAACCCTCTAATTTGGGAAACCCTCAACCCTATATATCCCCCTATAACCCCTGTATAATCCCTACAACCCCCTTTAAAGGCACGCCTAATTGTCCCATTATGTAATGGTAGTTGCCTCAAACAGGCTCCCGCATAACTGTCCCCACAATCTTTTTTCCCCCTTGCTGCGAGGTATCGCTGCAAAGCCCCAACAGGCTGGTGTTCAGGGTTTAGGGGTGTGGGGGGTTTAGGTTTGGGGTTTAGGGTAAAGCAAGAATAAGTAGTCCCAATATAGTGCGACTTTATAACTTGAAGGAAGTTGTTAAACACTAGGGGAGGCTGCCGGTGTCGGTTAGGATATGCCGCGGCACCTGCACCCAGTTTCTCTTGTAGACTGCTGATTACTCTTGTAAGGAGGTGAAGAAAGCCCACCCTGCCCCCAAACCCTAAATCCCAAGCCATTTCCTTCCCTTAAATTCTATTGTAGTTTGCATTTTCCTTTCCATTGTCTACACCCTACTAGACCTTAAACCCTAAACTCACCCCAGACCCCCGATGTTTATAGCAGTTCCCATCTTCTTTTTCATTCTGCCATCCTGCTAGGCTCCCAATTCTGCTCCAACATCTGGTTCCAAGGCTGCCGTGGCAGGCCCATCAATTTGAAGGTTGTCAGGGTTTAAGGGTCTAGTGTTTGGGGCTTTGGGAGTTTAGGTGGTTCAAGGTTTTGGGTTTTTTGTAGGCTTAAGGGATTTTGGGGATTTAGGGCTTATTTGATGTTCGTGGACTTTCTGGGCTCAAGGTTTTTTCAGGGCTAGGGTTTAGGGTTACCAAGGACGGAAATCAAGTGGTTTCTGTCCGAAATGAAACAGAACCTGGAAATAGAGATAAGAGGGCTTTGGTAGCCCAACCTCTAGGGTTAGAACCATTTTTGGCCTTTTTGATAGCTATGGGGTCCTAATTTGTGGGCTTGGTTTGCAGGGTTCAGGGGAGTGTGCTTCTGGCCTGAACGAATTTAATAGTAATAGTGCAAATAAAGAAGGTAGAAGTAATAGTAGCAATTTTAATAGCCATGATAGTAGGAATGCTGTTCTTGGGCTTTTCAGGATCTGATGGTTCTCGAGGCCTTCAGCATGCAGAATTTTTGCGGCAGGAACAGGCGGGAACAGGCAGGATAGGCATTTCCCGTATGTCCTCCTATTCATTCCCGTCCCATGGGGGGGGCCCAACCCAAGGTGTTTTGCAGACCTCTTATGCGGGGGCTGCTCGGGCGAGCCCCATATGAGTCTAAAGCAGTGGGGTAAGCGAATGAACTATGCCAATATTGCAGAAAAATGTAGGTACGCTGTACGCTCGCCTGCGCTCATTTCATTCACGTAGAGGCCCCAGGCAGAGGACTTGATTTGGTCTCCGGGGTTTATAAAGGTTGAAGGTTTGGGGCTGGCAGAGAAGATCCTCCGTTTGGAAAGGGGGCTGAAGCGGCTTGTGACTAATGACCGGGCGCTCGACTAATGCCGGAGGCCCTGACTACCTGTCAGATGCTGAAGCACCTGAGCTCCGGTCAAGCCCTGCCGATGTCACCTTCACCTTCTCTTGAAGAATGGCTTTTTTCACCTCTTGAGCTTGAAAACACTTTATGGCTTTCCTTGGACAGGGCTTCAAGTAAGGGTTATAAAGCAGAGGTCACTGTATTGAGGGCCAGCTAGCTCAGCATTTGTTTATTTGGACCCGACTGGGCAGTGCCGAATTTGTGCAGACTGAGCTGGGTCATTCACTGACCATCATTGTTGGATGGCATGTCCGTCTTCAGGAATACTCTGGCAGCACAGACAGCACTATGAAATAGTGCTAAGCTATCCCTTGTGTGAGTTTCCTCATATTCTCTATATTCAAGATCCGACTATGGGCTGTATAATCACGCCTCGGTTCATAATATTTGTGGTGTTCTTGATGGTATGTGACATTGTCAGGAGTACTCTAAACTCATACGTGCACTCCTTTAAGATGGTCCGACAGTGTTTAGACTTTGCCCAAATGATTCGCATCTTCAGGTCAGAAAGGACAGAAATATGACCCAATCCAGGGAAGACGATGGTGTCAAGTCAGTGCTTACCGTGACGAAAGCCTCCCGCATAGTGGAACCAAATAGGCAGCCAGTCGGACCCAGGTCTTCTGGTTCAGGCTGGGCGCAACGACTTACTGGTGGTAAGTAGAGATGGAGGAATGGATCCCTGTACGTAACACTCCCTGCATGGCTCCTTTGACCAATTGCTTTGATTCGGTGGCGCAACATGGGGAAGTTTTGATAAGAACAAATGTCCCGAAATGGGCGCCATTCAGTCCTTGTTTTGATTACCAACCAAAACGAGGGATCTTCCTAAACCAGTTTGAACAAAGGTTTGATACCGGCTGGGCAGTCATTGGTTCCAATCACAAGGCTGATTTTGTCTCAAGTCTTCGAGTTTCAATTATGGTGAAACACCTTCCACACGAAGGGGTTGCACGAGAGGGCACCGACCACTACGTGGTGCGGTCATCTCCTTTGAGACATGCCCTGGCCCCCTCACCAGAAGGGCGCTCGTATTTGCATGTTTACTGCGTGTTGTTGAAGCACGGGTAGGTCTGGCATCTACTTATTCTTGGTTGCTGTTAAGCAACCTCAACTAGGATACCATGCTTTATGGATACGCAGTAAATGCTGGTATTTGCACGCAATGGTAACTTACCTTAAGTGTCTTAACAGCAACCAAGTATCTCCTTGTAAGCTTCACCCTAGCGTGGAAAACAGGCTCTCGGGTACACATGCTCTCAGGGTGTTAGAACTGACGTAGTTCCTATGTTGCTCGGCTCTTATGGGCATAGCAGATTTCCGTGCTTCTTTGTGCAATCCTGCTAGGCTCTTGCTGTGAGATCGCGAGGGCAGTGGGCTGTAAAGTTGGAAGTGAAGCTGCGCGTTTCAAATGGAAAATGCATTGGCAGACCTAGCATGCTGAAGTCGTGGGTGCACAAGGCTCTCCCCATGTGAAGCAGGGTTCTAAACCTAAAGCCCCGCTCCCTCCCCCCAAAACTAGCGATGGAGCCCCCAATTAAGTTTGGGAAAAGTTGTACGGGTTCCTGGACAAATGCAACAGGCAGGACTCTCGTAAAGCGCGCCATTATTCCGTTTCTGCCCCTTTTTTTGAGTTCCGTACAGGACAAAAGTTCGCTCTTTTCCGTACCCCTGCTGTTATCCAAAGTTCGGCTATTTTATTCCGACACCCTTTCTTTTTTCAACAGCAACTTCCGTCTCGTTCAAGGGTACGTGTGCTACTTTAGATCCAGTGGCCCTCCCGGCGACCCCAAAACAGGGAACCTCAATAATATAGCGGGAATAGAATAGGAATATACCTACCAGGGTCCGTATATGCTACCTACTGTATATTTGGACTCCCAGTTTTGGGGTCCCCGTTAAAGTCCTTTTATCCCTTGGCTAGATTGAAGAAAAAGGTTTAGCTCTCTGCGCCAGACCTACGGACGAGCACTTCATCAACTTTGAGTTAGAGGCGGCCAAAACCCTAAACTCCAAACACATCGGGCCATTCGGGATCGAAAGCCTGAACTCAGGAGAGGAGTTGCGCCCTATAAGGCTCCCTCCACCGGTCACTCGATCTTATGCCCACCAACTGTGCGTAACCTTGCTGACTGGTGGTTATGATAAGTTCATGGGCTAGCTAAGCTTTGAGGCTTGAAATAGTGGAGTCAAAACATTTGCTTGCTGTCAGTTCCTAATTTTTTTCATGCTTGCAATAACTAGAAACAATGCTAACTAAGGAGTTCTACCAAGCTCTTGGATAGAATCCTTCTACTTCCCTCTTGTGGCACCTAGATTTCCCCGGTCCAAAACCCAACTCTCCATTCAGCTGCTTCTGGAGACAACTAAAACTTAAACCCCCCCAATACTTGCCCCGAAATAGATGCCGAAGAACATGGCAGTTTCCATTTCTTTCTTCTCCATCTTAACCTTTAAAACCCCTTAACACGGTTGCCCTTCCTGAGGTGATTCTCCGACTGCTTGCGGTAGCCTCGCTGGCATCTGCGAATAGGCTGAGGCTGCACATCTGCATTCATAATGCGTTTAGGGATCAGGCTTAAGGGATTAGGGTTTAGGATTCAGGGATCTATAACCCCAACAATGGAGAATCAAATGGTTTAGGGTTTAGGGATATATTACCCCACTAAAGGCATCATCAAAGGTTTTGGGTTTAGGGTTCAGGTATATATTACACCAATGATAAATCGAGAATCAAATGGAAAGGACAATGGAAAATGAAATGAGAACTGGTGTCATATGGGGGTTGTTTTGGTAAATGTAGACAGCGGTTCAGGGTCTAGAGTCTAGGGCTACGGTCGACCCTAAAGAGAAAGATGACGGGCTGACAGGACCAAGGGAAGCTCTATCAAGACCCAGCCTGGGCAGTTGACTCAGCTTTAGGCTGGGACAAGGGGCTGGATTACAGTAAAGGGGGGCTCCTGAAGGTAGACAGTGTGGCTTTTACATAAATGGGTGGTTGTCAAAATTAGGGTCCCTTTTTGGGTACCCTAAATATTAGGTGCCGTATTATAATAGGGATCCACAAAGGGACCATAATTTTGACAACCACCCAAATGCTTGCGAAACCAAGTGCCAGGTTCCAGGGCGGGAGCTTAGATCTACAACTTCTAGCGCTCAAAGCAGCAAGAAAGTGACAGGGGGAGGGTAGCCGCAAGCAATCTGGGAATTCTATCCTAGGCTTTGGGGTATAGGGGAGCTCCCAACGAGGGAGTTGAGGTATACACTAGACAGTTTATGTGGTAGGTCAAGCGGAACTTTCGCTGGAAAATGGTGAGGAGAAATCTTAAGAATAGCTTGGAAACAATGGTCTTGCGCATCACCACCATCCCATCATCACGAAGGTGGCTCCCGTGTATAAGTTGTCAAGTGGTTTTAAATGCCCAGTTTAGGAGCTGTGGTACATGAACTAGGCAAAGTTGGGGCCGGTGAAGTTGTGATTTGGACTAAGTGTTAAAGCCACGGTTGCAACAAAAGCCAGAAACTCCGAACTCAAGTGCCAAAAACAATGATTTCTTGTCTAAGCGTCGGATCCCAAACTCCGAACCTCAACTCGCGCTCCCAACCCGGAATTCAACATAGCAGGTGGTAAATGAGGAGCGTAATGGGACAAGATCATTTGCAGCTTCTGGATTCCATCTACCCAAGATAAGTATGCATACTCCCATCGTAACTCAAGCGTTGAAGCTGCTCCTGAAGCTGCCCTCAAGACAAGGTCTGCAGCGAAGGACAAGTTCGGCTTTTACTTCCCAGTCCACAGCCAGATCCCCTCCACACTCAATGTGCTCTCGTCGGTGCCTTCGGCGAGCTAGGGCTGGCGCAGTAGGTGCTGCAAACGTTTTTGGTCTAGTATGCCAGGAAATCTAGCTTCTTCTTGCCTATCAAAATGTCACCTAACAGCCACAACCTCGCTGGACTTCCCTGTTCCCTGACTGACAGTGAGTGACTCAAGCGAACTCTTTCCCTTGGCGTTTGTTTCCCTCTATGCGGCCTGCCTTCATTTATTACCCCCAGGCCAGTCTTGAGACTTTCCGAAAAGGTCTAACCTTCAGAGGCCAGGCGTAGCCTGAGGCTAAAAGCCGCAAGGGGTGTCTCGTACGCTGAGATGCCGCGAGAACTGGAATTGCAACCCTAGTTTTGCAGGCTCATCTGCTTCAAAAGCTTATAACTTATGATGCATGGCAAGAAGCTGGATTGTCCTTTGGGACCTGTTTCTTTTCCCTTATTCTTTTGTAGGGAACCATTATACAAAATACTTTTCAAAGGGCTTTATTAAAGGGCAACCCAGTAAGGCTAGCAACCCCCCTCCTTTTAAGGGCCTTAATATAGGATCCCTATCATCATCCCCATTAAGGGGAGCGGGTTTATTATTCAGGGGTTACATTAGCTGAGCAACATGTTTCTTTTTAGATGCTCTCGGTTTAGGGTTTAGGGTGTGTTACCATGGTGCCATTCGGAAGCGCGAGCCCTTTCACGCAGAATGCAGGTGCGCCGGTATTATCCCAACTCGCCCATCTACGTGCTGCAGGTGGGTCATATACAATGATGACATGCAGGGTTCAGGGGAACTTCGCAAGTAGGTTAATAATGAGAACAGCTGGGATTACGATCCATAAGCCCTGAACCCAGCATAGGGGTGACATGCTTGAAGTACGTAGAGAAATTGAGCCTTTTCTTTCCCCTCACCAGCCCTCGAGCCAAGAGTCTGAAACCGACAGCTCCGCAACTTCTGCTTTTCCACTTCAAGGTTTGTATCTATGTATGCTGGAAAGCCTGTAGCTCCAGAACTTGTGGTCTACTTCAGCCGGGGTTGTTTCTTTTCGAGTAGAAGTGCCCAACAAATGGTAGTTTCCATAAATAGGAGGAACCCAATACAGACCCAAGAATACTATGATCCTTAATAAAGGGACCCCCATAAAAGTTCCCCTAACTCTGGAAAACTCCAAGGTTCAGTAACCGAGCATTTCAGGGGTTTGCTTTAAAGGGGTTTGGTAGTTGAGGATTTTCCAAGATAGGGGACCCCAACATACGCCTATCAGAATAAGACCCTCAGTACATGAAGGCTCCCCAAAAAGGCCCCCATTTCGAAAACCACCATATGTGACGCGGGGAGGATGGTGGAAATGTGGACTTTGGCCCACTCTGCAAGACCAAGGAGTGGCTGAGCTGAAGCTTTAGAGCTTTCGGTTTTCTTCGACCAAGGTTCAGGACGCAGAGAAGTAAAGAAAAGTGTCCGAGGGGAGATGGAAGATGGACTCAGCCCCGCCTGTTTCTTAGCTGCTGAAAGTTGTTGGGCGCAGCTGCCTCTTCCAGATCTTCCCAATGTTGCACGAAAACTAGTCCAGGTTTATGGGCGTAGTCAGCGGGCTCATGGAGTGCGGGTTGCATTCAGCACCCCGAGACATGTACCATAGGTTGCAGACACCCCTGCATGAATTGAGCCCCCGTTCGTGCAATGCTTGATTATGAAGCAAGGAAAATCCAGCCTGGAGGGCCTTGCACGCAGAATCATGTACCCTTTGCGGAAGCCACGCCCAATACTCAAGGCCAAAGCCAACAAAAAGTCTGCAAGTTCATCTTGTAGAAAAGGAGCAAGGAGCAGGATGGGCTTGAGGAGGTAGCAGCGAGAGCCGGGATACGCCCAGCGTCCAGGTACAACTGCATGTTTGAGCGCGTGAAGGGAGAGAACAGCCGATGGCAGCTGGTCTGCACCTAGGGCTATGTGATTTATAGGGCGGGTAAATAGGGAAGTAGTATAGGGGGTATATGGGTCATTAAGGGGGATACTTACATAAGTGAAAGGTCATAATTTCCGGGAGATGTGGAGATCTCCTGTCTGCACAGTGTGCGTTTGGGATTTCCAGTATAGAGTGCCCTTTCCCCAACAGCCCCAGTACCCAAACAGTTGGTTGGATTTGAGGCTCCAATATGCTAGAGCTTAGGTTTTAGGATGCCCTAGCCCTAACTGTTGTGTTTTGGGTACTGAGACTCTTCAATATGTCTTTTGGGTACTCGGGCTCTTCGGTATGGCGCTTATCAAAGATCACCCAACCGCTCAACTTTTCACTTCGACAGGTGGAGAACCTCTGCAAAATCCAATAAACTTACTGGTGGTTAGGAGGAAATGCGGCGATTAGAATCCTTATGTAATCCCTGTATTCCCTTAGTCCCGATTAATCCCCAGTAAGAAATCCTTACGCAAGCTACTTCTGAAGTCCCTGCGGAAGACTTTAGATGCCGAGGAACCCACACAGCTGGTTTGCGCGCTTCCGTGAGGCAACGAAGGCCCTGGGCACTGAAACTTGACAAATTGTTCGCTGGTGTTTACCAGAAGGGATATAGTAATTTCCCTAAATAGGAGGACCCCAATATAGACCCCAACATGCCATAATCCTTATTATTATTATTGGGATTATAGGGACCCCAAAAATGGTACCCCTTATTTTGGGAAATCGGCATATCTAGAAGTAGCCCCTATCGGATATCTATCGACTGATAAGTTGGGAGAGGCGTTTGAGCCGAAGCTTGTCAATGCTGTGTAGTTGTTCTCTAGGTGAGGAGATTACGTTCCGTAGACCAGAGTCATCCAGGGTTTAACAAGAAGGTGTGGGGTTGTAGGGTTATAGAGTCAGGGCGCTATGGTAGTAGCAGCGCAGCCGTGCTTAGCTTGCCTTCGAAGCATGTGCAGGAACAGTAAGTTTCGAGTGATCTTTGGTATTTGTTTCGGCCCCGACGATTTACGTTACTTGTTTGCATGTAAAGCTGTAGGAGGGTGGTGTTCCTGAAGGTGATGCTCAACAGTCTCAATCTGTTTTTGATGTCCTGCGATTCTCTAATATACGATAATCTGCCATAGTATACTATCATATATTGATATAAACTTTAATCTACCATAATATACGATAATATACCATAAACAGTCCTTCTTAACTCTAATGTACAAAGCTCAGGAATATGTGATCTACCTGGAGCCGGACGTGCTGGTTAGGCCGCGCTGGGACCAGTCAGAAACATTAGCAGTTGAACGCCTAGACCCTGAATGCCCTAAGTAAAAAAGATAAGCTGAAAGACTAGGACCTCAATCCCGAACTCCAAACTACAGTAGTTTCCTAGGGTCATGTAACAGGGATTGCAGTATCTTCTCCTATTCCCTACTAAGATCTAGTAATCCAAGAGCGCTAAGTTCTCACTCCAATAAAGCCTCAGACAACATATCCGAAATGCCAAAACCCTGGACTCAAAATCTCAGACAATTTTCGTGATGTACCGACCTAGCCCATGTCAAAACCCTTAATCCCAATATCATCCCAGTTTCCATTTCATGTCCATGTGCTTTTCCATTCGATTCACCATTACCCTCCCCTAGCCCTTGAACCGTGATTAATCCCTAAACCCTGGGTACCTAAACCCTGGGTACTGACCCCACCCTGTCTATGGCCCTTAAGATTACACCTATTGTAGACTATTTCTGGGTGGGGGTAGGACCCAATCCTAAGCCCCTAAGCCTACATAGTAGTTCCCAGTTCATTTCCCTTTGGGTGTTCCATTCGATTCTCCATACTTGGGCAACTATCCTGCTACAATTCGATACTTCCTATAGTGCCCCTATCCTAAACCCAAAACCCTAAACCCTAACCTTAACCTAAATCCTAGACCCTAAACCTTAAACCCTAAACCCTAAACCCTAAACCCCAACCCCCCTAAACCCTAAATCCTAGACCCTACATGGCCCCTTCAAAAGCCTGTCTGCATGAAGGAAGCACCACGCTATCGAGCCGAATGATGATGCGGGAGGCATCTTCGACGACTTCAACCCGCACATGCATCCGGCGCCTTGGGCTCGGGTTTAGGGGTTAGGGGTTAGGGTTTAGGCTTTAGGGTTTAGGGTTTAGGGTTTAGGGTTTAAGGGCTTAGGGTTTGGTTTAGGGTTTGGAGTTTATAGGCCTTGGGGTTGAAAGGGTTTCGGGCTTGGGGTTTATAGAATTAAGGGTTTGGGGGTTATAGGGCTTGGGGTTTATAGAGTTAAGGGTTTGGGATTTTTAGGATTACAGGCTTGGGGTTTATAGGGTTTAGGGTTTGAGGCTTCGGGTTTAGGGGTTTCTTGCTTGGAGTCAGGGTCACAAGTTCAGGGCTTATGATTTAAGCGTCTAGGCGCTCAAAAGAGGGTTCAGATTAGGATGTTTTATTGGAGTGGTAGTTATCCGAGCTAATCAGCGGCCTCCCTACATACCCTCCGACGTAGCATTGCTCTATCTTTATAGGGAAGGAGCCCCGCTAGAAGCACATCATTTTGAGCTAGATCCCTTTCGAGGCCTCAATGGGGTACAGTCTTTGCTTTGCTTTGAGAGTTTACAGACAGTTTTTTTGGGAAGTGAGTATATGGTGTCTCCTTCCTGGGCCATGAATCAGTCTGTGAATCAATCCTGATCAGGTTTCCTGAAGTCTTAGAGTCGAACAAGTTCTATGTTAAGCATTCATCATCGTTTTTTGCCCACGATGTTTTTTTATGGATCATAAAGACTTTTTGTAGGTGTGTTAGAAGGTCTTTGAAGCTAAGGCTGTTAAGCAGAGACCGTCCTGCCACTGAACGTGGGAGCCGCAATCATTCATACATGCCCGACTGGCTGGACCAAAGCCATCATGTCTCCAAGCGTAGATATGACTAAGCTCGATATCTTCCGTGTACTAGCACACTGAACAGAAGGTATGTTCCTAAATCATCGGCATTTTTCCATGAACCTTTGCCGGCAACTAGACCGCACGGCAGAAACTGAAGCCAGAAACTGGTGTCTGTTTATTCCTATTACGTTGGAAAGCATAGGATCTGGGTAAACAACTTTCGGCGCATAAGAAACTTCCAACAACGTGCAGACCACCATCAAGTACCTTGAGAAGTATGGCCGTGAGCGAAATCCGGACTTCAACGCAGCCTGCTGGCAATGGCTATGGTTTTGGAAGGTCAGGTACAGGTGTTAGGATTTAGTGAAGGATCCTCCCTGGTACTGTGCTTGAGTTAATAGTGGGGGGAAATCCTGAGACACAACAGGACCTTGTTTTTTGACACGTTCCCATAGGATCTTCAGGGACTGAGGCGTGCAGGCTGAAGATGCTTGTTACGGGAAGCTGGAATGCTAAAGACCTGTACCGGGGTGGGCTTGAAGAGATTTTACAATTCGTGCAGTCTGTTCAGAAAACGGAGGAAACCTTGAAAAAACCCAGGTGTCCTGGATCCACTTTGGCCTGAGTGGTGGCAGCTACTACAAGGCTCGGGCTGGATGAAGGCTTAGGTTTTCGAGGTCTAGCATTTGCAGTGGTAGTGGGTTTTGCTTTTAGGGCTAAGGTTTGAGGCTGATTAGGGTTGAAGGTTCAGGGTTTAGGGGTTGAAGTTGGAAGTCTCCAAGTGGATAAGGCCAATAGTGCAGCAACACTTACGTCACTGGCATTACGGACAGGGCGGGTTGCTGCCTACCCTGCTCCCCAAATCCTGAAGATGGGCATACTACTTAAAATGCAAATCTTGTCCGGGTCCACCCTGAGCCATATGTGATCCTCATTCCAAAATCAGAACGCCATTGATTTGTGGACCCCAGGAGGCTAGGCGCCTTACGACAGTTTGGCTTGGTACCGCAGAAGGTTACCGAATTTTTGAGAGTAGTCCACGATGCAGCTCACAATTCCGCATTGGTGAGCCCCAGCCTCCCCAAAGGAACCTGGAATCTGCAAAGAAGGAAGACCCAAGTTCTAGCCAGGAAATGTCAAATAGTCTCTCATGCTTCAATCGCGAGTATATGTACATATACACATATGTATATAAACATGTATGTGTACCGTGTACCTGTAAAACTAGTATTTTGTAATGCGCCTACCTCGTGCTAAAGTCTTGTACGCAAGGCAGAGGCCATCTTGGATGCATTTGATCCCAAGCCACTGGCCTGATTCAAGGTTGCAGAGGGACTGCCATTGTGAACGTTGGGGTTTCCAAGACTTGGGTGGTGCTTGTGAAGAGGAGGGAATACAAAAGGAGCTTCATTGCTGGGGTTCTTTCATTTGCCCTCCAATGAGTCCCCGTGCGTCCTGCTTGTGATTCCACTTACAGGGCTACAGAGCCCGTCGGATATTGTTTTGGGGCTTCGGGCGCTGCAATTTTCGTAGCATACTTGACTACGGCCAAGGCTTTCACGCCAAGGTTTGAAACGCACCCGCTGAAGTAACATGCAAGCCAACTGGCCAAAGACAGCATCTTCCGGATCCACCAAAGTAATTCGCAGTCGCACAATTCCTGCAATAGGCTCTTACCATCCCTGGCAGGTTCCTTCAACATATTAAGAAAGTCAATCCTGAGGTGGGTTCGGCGCATTGACTTCGAAGGCCTGAGTGCAGGGGCTATACAGGATGTCTGCGGTTTCGGCACGGAACGAAGTTCATACGGGTGTGCGCTAAAGTTAGTCTTAAATTCTAGAGTCTTTCATGTGAAAGCTCCCCGAAGGTAGGGAGGGGCCTAGAATTCGGGTGCGCATCTATCAAAGTCATATCTCTATGCGGTTGAGGAATTTAAGGGTCCTGTCAGGGTTAAGGGCTTGCTACTGTAGGGTCTGGATGATCTTTCCTGGACTGAAGGTTGTCAAAAGGTCCTTTCTTTTAACGGACTCCTAGAACGTGACACCGTTCCCTGTGGAAGCCCCCATACCCTTCTGTTCATCAGGCATGGAGAAGCGTGAGGGAGACAAGACCATGAGCAGCGACTTCGCAATGACGCTTGGCTTACTCTTACTATATCACGTGATGACTGATACCACTATTTATTACTATTTCTGATATTCCTTACTATGACTACAAGTTTATCAGGAACAGGGGGATCCTGGCGACCTATTAGGGATACAACTATGGCGCTTACAGAGGTTCTCTGGGTGTGCTTCTGAAGGCTTTCAAAAGGCAGTTTTGGGCTTAGGAGAATAATTTCATCAGGTGGCAGGGGTTCCAGGTTTAAGAGTGTAGAGGTTGGTGTTTAGGGGCATCAGAGCCTTTGTAAGGAGTGATGTGTAGGGCTTTGCGTAAGTTTCGGAGAGTATTGACAGCTCAAGCTAGGAGCATTGGTATTACTGCCCTATGACCATCCTTCAAGATTCCGAGCTGGCAGCTTGACAACCTCAAGCAATTCAAAAGTATATTGGGGTCATATAGGGATAATGAAAGAAAATGGAAGCTACCACTATTCCCTGCCTAAACCTACGGGTCCCTGCGAGCGCCATACTTTTGATAGGTTCCTGCTTGGGAATATTTAGCATTTCAGCAGGCAGATATATTATATATGGTGGGTATATAGGGATAATAGAAAAAGTATATTGGTGTTACATACTGAGGGCTGGCTACAGGATTCTGAAGCCATCTCAAGCCGAATCAATCTTAGCCGCAGCCCCGATGAACACCTGCAAAATTCACACAGCGAAGACTTTTGCAGTAAGACTCTTGTGCGAGCCCACATCCACGTATGCGCTAGCATGAGGCTTTGGGGCTTCCTCAAAATATAACCCCAATATACTACAGTAGTTTCCATTTTCTTTTCCATTACCCCTATATACCCCCCCAAAATACTTAGTAGTTTGGGTGTCCTGCGAGCGGAAGCTTCGAAATTACTAGATTCGATGGTGCAGGCCTCATTGAGCTATAGTCTAAACTCCTTAAAGGGGTTATATAGGGGATCATATAGGGAACAACTACAGGGTCTATCAAGGGGGGATACTAGGAGTTTAGACTATAGAGCTCAATTGGGCATTTGCAAGTGGATTGGTATTTTGCAGGATGTCGAGCTGAAGGTCTTAAGGGAAGGAGAACCATCCTCCCACACGAAACAGCATTATCCAGTATTGTTTCCCTTGAAACAGACGCTACTCTTCGCGGTGCACCGTTTGCTCCCACACTTGTCTGGGAAGCGAAGACCCTAATGCCAAACTTACATCCTGAACACTCCCTGGGTGTGCAACGGTTGCTTCGGGCAGGGTATCAGGGTCTGGCATTTACATGTTCTGCAGGGTCTGAGAAGGCATAATTACATGGGAGCATGTTACATTTTCGGTGAGCGAGTGTACTGGAGCGTGCACACGAATCTTGATCTTGTGTCGCCGCTTGCGTTTGACGACGCCTCATCTAGAGCTTGCGATGCGCACGCACCACTTCACCGCATTTGTTTCAGTCAAGTCCTGAAGCAAGCCCACTGAGCCTAAATCTTAAAGGTTAAGAAAACTTTGTGCAGAAAGCCAACAGAAAATGAACCCGAGGGATAGAAGTGTAGGGAAGCTGCTGCACCAGAAGAGCATCGCTGCCAAGCCAGCAATTCCACACCTGATGTTTTGCGAAATATAGCTGAGCCTAGGCTCGTGGCCTTGTACGCACGTGGCTGGCATGTGTGCCTTGGCTGTTATCCTTTCAGATCCCTTCCCGGTCTCCAAACAGCCCCATGTAGCTCATAAATATATATATACATATACACACATGTAGACCTTAAGGGCCAATGTCGGTATGAGGTATAGACTAAGAGCACAAAGATCCTAGGCTCCTGGCTCAGCATTTGGTCAGAGTTATGCTGCATGGAATCTGAGGCAGGCCGACTTCCAGGATACTGTAAACTTAGGTAGGGAATAAGGGAGTATAGTCCCTATGGAATCCCTAAATAATGTACTTCCTTATTCTCTACCACCCCCCCCCATAAGATGCATGTATCACTGCGACCTTGAACTTTTGATAAATGCTGTTACAGAAGGTCTACAAGGTTCCTGAAAATACATATTATTTTCTGTTGCCAACAATCCTAATATTTAGCTGAAATTGTAATTTCTACTGGGGTTTCAAATCCCTTAGAGAGGTCGTGAAGTAGCGGTAATTGTTCTTGATGTCGAACCGTAATGCGTGGTGCCTCCTGAGCTGTTCAGTGAATCCTTCTTAACCCCCAAAGCCTGAAACCTCAACCTCAAAGTCTACATCATAACCCTAATATAACCCCAATATACTATAATAGTTTCCATTTTATTTTCCATTATTCCTATATACAATATTGGTAGAATTTAGGCCCCTACCCTATGCCAAGGTACCCCTGGGAGGAGGTTTCCCAGCACTGGCTCAGCCCGCGCAAGGCTGACGAGCCAGAAAGGCCGATGGTGATGGGCTTCTGAAGCGTATGTGGGGAGATTCGAGAGATGGGGTTGATTGCATGAGTCAGGTTTTTGACGGCCTAAATTCAAGGTTCTAAACTTTGGTGGAGACTTGCCACGCACGTGCTGGAAGGCCCCACTCAAGCCGCTTTCCTTTCATTATCCTGCCACACCAAGTTGTATGGCCAAGCTTTCTCAGCGATTGTTGAAACTGCGGACTGCTATGCCAGGAATGGCTTCATGTAAACCTGACAATGATAAGCACCCTCAAAGCTTGCTTTGCAGTTTTGGTGGGCCCAGGGGGGAACATTGGATGGGGGCACGGGTGGTAAGTAGTCGTACAAGTAGTACGCACAGAACAGACAGACAGTACGCCTGGTCTTCCAGATTTTGTGTGGCCTGGCGGAGAATCTTTTTGGCCACCCCTTTTCAAAAGGTAGGCTTACAATACTCCGTTCGATGCTGGTTGCCAGTTTCAACCCCTGCAATAGCCCAAGATAGTTGCATCGCAAAACGCCAACGTCCCAAATGCCAACTCCCGAAGGGGATCACGCCCAAATCCTAGAAGTCGCAAAGCTAGATGCGGCATCTACTTGCCACAACGTGCTACAAGGACCGGGGAGGAAGAGACCATAATTCTAAGCGACTGCTCGATCCCCATGCAACCCTCAACATTTGATTTGAAAAGTTCGTCCCTGCGTGAATCGCGTCTTCGCACATATAGCGCCTATATAACTTCCAAGCCCTGCGGTTCAGGAAGTCTGAGAAGATGAGCGCAGCCTTCGAGCACAACCACAAGGAACCGCGGTTGCTGAGCACAGTGCACCTTATGGCTTTATGGAGAAGAACGTGGAGTAGCAGGTAGCGGTAGCAAGTCATCGTCATCATTGTCATCATTGTAGTCGTAGTAGACGTAGTAGTCGTCGTCGTAGTCGTAGTCGTCGTCGTCGTAGTAGTAGTAGTAGTAATAGTAGTAGTAATAGTAGTAGTAGTAGTAGTAGTAGTAGAAGTACTACTACTACTACTACT
>CAJNIZ010045208.1:33670-45860 GCA_905231905.1 Symbiodinium pilosum | reverse complement strand
GTGTTGGACCATTTTCTTTTCCATTATCCCTATATATACCCATTATGGTAACTTAATTTAAGTTCCTTAAATCCCTATATTCCCCCAGTTTCCATTTCATTTTCCATTTATTTTCCATTTGATTCTCTATTATGGTAACCCTACATATATTCATTATGGTAACTTAATTTAAATTCCTTATAAATCCGTATATTGTATACCCCCTGTATTATGCCCTATAACCCCCTGTAGTTTCCATTTTCTTTTGCAGTATGCCTTACTAATATACTTTAGTTCAAGTTCCTGTAGTATTCCTTCTAGTCCCAGTTTCCATTTCATTTTCCATGTGACTTTCCATTATTGGGCTAGAACCCCAACCCTAAACCCTAAACCCTAAACCCTAAACCCCTAGAACCCCCAAATTCTGGTAACTTAACTTAAGTTCTTTAACAGCAAACCCAGGAGTTGGCTGGACTCCAGGATGCCGTCCGCCAAAGGTTCGAGCTGCCATGTCACAGGGGCTTCACAGGAGCTATAGTCTGAACCTCTTGAAGGGGGGTCATATAGGGGTTTATGGTTTAAGTTTCAGGGTTTAGGATTTAAGGTTTAGGGTCTAAACTTTCAAAGGGCGGTTATATAGGGGATTATATAGGGGAAGCCTTATAGGGGTTGTTCAGGGGGATGCGAGGAGTTCAGACTATAGCTCTTCGATTTTGTGGGTGAGCATGTACAACTGCAATGACTGCCATGCGAAATCAAATCACGAGGACGGGTTTGAGCTTTACAGCAGTTTGGAGCTGTTTTTTTTGGACAGTCTTTCTCACAGGAACAGGCTAAAGCAAATATATGACCAACAACTTGAGACGCTTCTGTTGCGGGCCGGGAAACCCTCAAATGAGGCTTGAGTGCGCATCGCCGCGTGGATGGCGCAGCTCGGAGCGCTGGAAGGGGGCAAATTTCGAAGTGGGGTCAGTCGGCAGGCAAAAAACAATAAGAGGTGACGGATGTCCGAGCATGCTTCTAGCTACGGAGTGCGAAAGCATCGATTCGATGAGGATGGAATGAGATCATCCATCTACTCCTGTGCAATTGCCATGGTTAGGGCTCTTGTTCATGATGAATAGTACGTGTGGTGACCCTCATCATGACACAGTTGAAAGCTCACGTTGGCATGATGTGATGTGCTCGGCAGCTTTCATGTAGTGCATGCCCTATGTGATTGCCATGTAGCCATGGCAGTTGGTTTCAGAAGAGGGGGTTATCGCCGTTTGGTCCTAGGCAGCAGTCCGATACAAGGATAGTGGTGGGCATGTTTTGCAGGAAGTCGCGCATGCGCGTGACAAATGGCAAATCCAGGTCCCAGTCATAAGCCCCAAAGCCCCAAGTCCTAAACCTGATCAAGCCTTGTACACTAGTTAAAACTGCACAGATCCCACGAGCACCCCAAGGAACGAAGCTCTCCGCATTTAATCCCGGTATTCTATTGTCTGTTTTTCAAACGGGTTTGGTGCCTACTGCAATGGAACACTCCTCTGGTGAAAATGATGTCTTCTGAAACAAAGAGGGGCGTCGTACGAAGGAATCAAGGTATTCCTGGAACCCGAAGCCCATGAGACCCGATTCTGTAATGCAGCTATTATGGGGCCGGATTGTTCAGTCATGCTCAAGCAGAACATCCTGAACTACTTGCCCTAACCCAGGGGTATGACTGGAGATACCCTTCAGGGGAGACTCATCCAATAAGCCTTTCGTGTTGCCTCTGGGTTCTTTTGAAAGGGATTGTGCTCAGAGGGTCTACTTCCACAGGCGTCCCCCAAACCTTACGCCCCCTAAACCCAGAAATTTTATTCTGGACTAAACCCTAGACCCATCTAAACCCCCAAACCCTACACCCTAAATTGAAGCCCAGGCCTGTCCCATGTTCGCTCTTAGCCCAGGCAGTATGTCCTGCATGCCGACTAGCGGCGCAAACCTTCTGGCTCGATGACCGTGAGGTCACCGTCAACGGTTGACCGTCAACATGCCTGTAAGATTTACAAAACTTAAGGGAGCCACTTGGGGAGTCCTTACACTGAGGATTGTGGTATTTTGGGGTCCCCTTTACTGGGAAATTCGCACTTGGGGGATAAGGGTTGAGTTTAACAGGTTTCCAGGCTGTAGAAATCAGAGCTTGTGGCTTCCCAGGGCACAGCTGGCAGTAGGAGGACGTAGCAGTCCTAGTTGTTTCGAGGGCCGTTGAGGAGGCACCAGGCACCTCGAAATTAAGATGCTTGTTGGCCCGCTGTTGGACTCTCTCCCCACATGGACAATGGGTTTCTTAGATACGTCGTCGATGGCTGGTCCTTGAAATCCAGGCACATGTCTCTGTGAATGCAAGCGGGCCTTCTTCCTGGGAACGGTTTACATGTCAGTACACAAGGAAGATTCAGGGTGGACGCGTATCGATAAAGATGATGCAGAAATCTGCCGTAGCCCCTGACACAGGATTTCCTCACGGATGTTCCTCTGTGGTAGATTAATTGCCTTGCCCTTTCCAGGCACACGACAGATCACTGCGATCATCCAATCCCCGAAACATCAACCTGAGTCCTTAATCCCCAAATCCTCAAGCCTTGGACACAATCGCATCGCAGGTGGCAGATAATGCGCTCGTACGCTTCTTGGCTCTTTGCAAGCGAGGGCTGCCCTGCAAGCGAGGGCTGGCCCCCCAAATTACGGTTCCTATAGGGATGCTTCAACATATTCAGTCCTTTCGTTGCGTGATACAGTAGGGCTGTACCGACATTACACGGCGCTTGAAGTTTAGATTGGGCATCCCCCTAAAGCCGTTGATCCATAATAAAATGTCTTCAGAATTGTGGGGGGTCCTTGTGACCTCATACCTTACAGTGAGAGGCTTTGTCTTCAGTATGCAACTGTCCTTGCCGGGTCTGGAAACGATGTGAACCTGAAGTCCTAGCGCGATAATATTAGATTCATTAGATATATAACTTTCGGCTGGTAACCGCTTCGTACGTGCAGTGAATCCGCAGTCTCACCATGCTCAGGTGGAAGATGGGGGAAAGGAATTCTGGCCCCCCAACAAATATGGGACCCCAATATAGACCCCAAAATGCATGCTACTGTATAAGGACCCCCCAAAAGGTATCCCTAATTTTGTGAGGTCCCCATATTTCAGAATGGGATTGTTCCCCCCAAGCTTTGAACCTTAGACCCATACTGTGACCATATATCATCCCACATCCCACCTTGGGCATTTTTGGACTCCTCTCGTTTTGGAAGGCGATTCTCATTTTCACAGGCTCGTAATAGCCATGATATCCTGAATTTTTTCGGCGCCAAGTCATTGCCTTTTTGAAGCAGAGGTTCCTCAGTTTCAGGGCTTAGAGTTTTCGACTTGTATGGTTGAGGCCGCCAGGATTTCCATTCTAGGCTGAGAAGAAGTTGTTTTAATTTGTCTTGATTTGATTTTGGCCTGCGCAGCTCAAAAGCACTGATGCTTAAACAGTTGCAGCGTTGCTTTCTCTTATGGACTTCTTGGAAGCATGCTGTGGGACACGCAAACCTGACTGATTCCTAAAATGCCTTAGGCCTGAAGGCCAGCAGCCTCAATGATTGCATTCCCCAAGCCAATCCTTCAGCACCGGTACGAAATCGCGACTTCTATTTTGATGCTTACTACTCTTATTTGCAATACCTTCTTCTTATTCTTATTGTACCATATTACAAAGTCTTGTCACTCTTCTTATTTTGATTATTGTTTAGGAGGACCCCCCACCCTGTAATAGTGGTATCATTAAAATATATAAGAGGAGCGTAATATAATCCCTATTATCCCTTATAGTCACTATTACTGGGTGGGGGGTCCACCTAAATTATTGCACGTTTTAATGTCTTGTCCCTAAGGTTTGCAAGGCGAAGTTCCGGCAACTGCAGAGGCCGCCCCCGAGTGCGCGCAGCACTCCAAAGGGTCGGGCGACTTTGCAACTAGGTCACATGGAGGTATAGTCTAAACCCCCTTAAAGGGGGTTATATAGGGGATTACTATAGGGCATACTAAGGGGGATACTAGGAGTTTAGATTATGGCTCACATGGAGGTTTACTACAGGGGTTTAGAGATTTAGGTCTTATATAGGGTTTAGGGTAACATAGAGGCCTAAATAGATACCACTGCTACTGTCCCTTGAAGGGGGGTACATGTGATATGTAAGGAATACTTGGAGAATCAAATCAAAAGGCCATGGAAAATTCAAATGGAAAACTGAGATTCTATAGGGGCTACATACCCTAAAGAGGACTGGGGAACAAAGTGCTACCCTAAGGCTGCGTTTAGGAGTGAGGGGTTTAAGATTTCGGGGTTCAGGGTTTGGGTTGAGGGCCTGAGGCTCTAAGGACTATTTGGGGGATCCCATTGTGGGGATTCAAGAGCTTCGATTTTAATTGGGTATTGCGATGAGTCTTTACATGAAGACAACATGATATAGTCCCCCTTAAGTAGATAGAATATGGGGTATGTGGGGATCTTATTATAATATACCCAAAGCCATATTCCTATATCTGCAGCCGCCCGGGGACGCAACTTTAAAATCGGCTCCGCTGCTGCACCTACGCCTTCGCGCCAAGTCTTCTTCAGGGAAGAGCATGCCCTGAGGCTCTTAGGTCGCTTTGGGGCTTTCTGGGGGATTGTTTGGGCTTTGGGCGCTAAGGTTTGGGATCCCATTGCGGGTGTCCAAGAGACTTCGAGTTATATTCGAGCTTTAGGCTTACAGTTGAGCAGTTCAGGGCCATATGGGGGTATACAGGGGAGAAAAAGAAACTGGAAACCCCAACAGCTACCATGAACCCCCCTCTTGGCTCTCGTTTGCATGACATCGTTGTTGACATGGCCCCCGCTGGCGTCCATGTTGGTCTGTAAGTATAGTAAATAATAGGGTTCCCCCAATATAGTAACTTAATTTAAGTTCCTTAACATCAGCCCAGAGTATAGGGGGGACCAGGCTATGAAAAAGGATTTAGCAGCCTTGGCTCTGATTGCTTGATCTTCTCTCAGGGGTTATATTGGGATAATGGAAAATAAAATGGAAACTGTTTTAATGGGCTATATAGGGATTCTAGGGTACATATTGGGGTTTTAGGTCTAATGTAGACCCCTGATAAATAAACCCCCTCCATTATAATATGGATCCTAATATTTAGGCCCTTAAAAGAAGGGGGTTTATTAATCATGGGTTTACATTACTGCGGCAAGAGGCCTGCCAGATCTTCATGGACTGGTACGTGATCCCCATAAGCGGAATCGAAGGTTTTGCTTGCAGTAATGCGCGCGCAACACCCCCTAGAGCCTTGCACCCCTTTCCTGACAAAAGCCCGGCTGAGGCAATCGCCACGGTCCTAACGTCCGAGGATGTTTTCCGCAGCATCCGACACGATGGCCAGGGCCGTGATTTTTCGGGCGATGACGACCTGGCAGATGCTGATGTGATAGTGCCTGGTTTCGAAATCTTTCGAACTATGAATGAGTTTTCTTTAGGGTATGTATCTATAGCAGCCTGAGGAGTACAGCGCGCCCGGATTGCTCGGAATATCTGTCTTTGTCGGCTCTTCACTGGTTTTCAGGAGGTGGAAATAAGCAATGAGCAGAAATGATTCCACAGGGTCAAAAATGCAATACATCGGCACTGGAGCTCGCGTGATGGTGACAATATGGCCGTGCAGGGATGCGCCCGATGTTGATGCTGATGGGTAGAATTGGAGAATGGGATTCACAGAGAACTTGTCCGTGTGCGATCAAGTAATCACCTCACCGAATAATGTTGGGCTAGCAGTAATAAACGGAGTGACAATGAAATATGCATGCGGGGCCAGAAGAATCCAAATGACTGCTTTTGCTTTCCAACAAGTCCGGAGTGCGCCCGAGAACATCCCAATCTTAATTGGTTTTCTTTACTTGTACTACTAGCACTACTACCGTACTGTTTAGTCCTACTACCACCCCCCAGATCATTATTGCGACGCCCCGCTTCAATAGACCAAACACGCACAAAAAGGTTTTCTTGGGATTCTTAGTGTCGACTCAACAGTACTAACCCCCTCCTCATTCTCAACAATCCCCTCAAGTGTACTAATGCGACAGTGGGGATGTATTTTATTAGGGCGGTGGGGGTAGTTGGCTCCTAGAGGAAGGGGATTCTGCCACACCTTAACCGTATTCAAATTGCTTGTCTTCCCCATGCCTTGAGGGCCACACCACACTCCCCCGAAAAGAAGCTTGAAAAGAGCCCCAGAGTCCCGATCTACATGCCCATTTCAAGAAAGGCATGGGGTGTGAGGCTTTCATTCTGAGCGGCACGGATTAACTCACGAAAGATAGAGTTAGCTGTAACTTTGGACTCTACTTGGAAGGACCTATAAGTGTGCTTAAAACACCTACGGGCCATATTACCTCAGTAATAGCCTGTGTATTAAGTCCCCCTGATCCCCCAAGTAATTCGACCCCTCTGCTTGGGGATGTCATGGTGTGCTTGTGGAGCTCGTCGGGTTGCATAGGTCAGTGGGTGCTTTACATTTCATGAGTTCGAAGATCTTGGTGGTTTTGGCCTTAGGGTTTGAGGTGCCATGGGTGTCTGCTTCATGTAGGCTGTGGTTGTGGCGACCAGATTTCAGTGGATAGCAGGGTGCACTTTGCAGATGTTACTTATAAGGCAGGGTCACAATTCAAGGCCTCTTCTGACTAGGACTCAACCCTGCATCTGCGCAAGCTTGGATGGCAGGGTGAAAGTTAAGCACCCAACAAAAAGCTTAACTATCTCCAGCAGGTTGAAGTCATAATGCAGCACAACAGCCCACATCTCAGAACTCTTCATACCTGAATTTGAGCTGTGAACTCCAAGCCCTTTGGCAGCCAACCTCAGCAAGCCGTACAGCGTGAGCCCCTCAGATTGGGGTGACGGCGGTTGAGACTAGCAGATTAGCATTCCCAAAGCCTGGAAAAAAAGCAACTCTAACCTCGAAAGCCTCCATCTTTCCGCCGTACACCATCGAAATCAAAATGTCCAGCAACGTCTTGTTTTAGATGCGTTGCTTGCTGTTGCTACGCTTTCGGCCAATTGAAATGGTTCTTTCTCGAAAGACGGACTTCTCTAGCATACGCCATAACGTTCGCACCGGCAATAGGAGAACCCCAAAAGGTAGGACCCGATGCTATCAAGAAGCCTGTAAATCCTTACCTGTATTAGCCCTGCGCATTTCACTCCCTCAATTCTCCAGAATCCTCCACAAGCCCTCTAACAGATCCCAAGCATAGGAGCCCCTCATAAACATGGTTAGTTACATATGGGAAATTCCTGGATTATTGGACTGGGAGGCTTCACTTTTGGATCCTTAGGAGGATCTGTGTTTGGGCATTTGCCAGGTGCTGGCCTACCTCGATGCCTTGCGCACCCTGGCCCATTCTGTGCGCGCCTCCGCAACGCGAACCTGCGACCCTCCGCGACCTTTCTGGGTGCCTGCGCTTAGGGTTTAGGGTTCAGGGTTTAGGGTTTAGGGTTCTGAAAACCGTGTAGCTGGGTAGGTGCACTTTATAGCCTTTTTGTGTTTGCAGAATCCTGCCATGAAAGTGAAGACGGTTTATGTCCTAGGGCCATAGGGAACTCGGCTGGGTAAACGGATGGGCCTCTTGAAAGCTGTGTAGGCTTAAGGCATTATTGGGATGGTTCGGGGATTGCTTTTTCAGCACCTTTTTGGTGTTAGAGCACTCGCATTTTCTGTTCCGGGCGCAGTGCTACCAGATTTTAAAAAATCCGATGATCGGTTTTAGCGTTGCATTCCTACTGGCTATTGATATTCAGGCGTTTGCTGAAGAGACCTCATGGTCTCAGGTTGGGTTGCAGGGTCAAAGATGCATATCATGGTTGACGCTTACCGCACGCCATCCATTGATTCCATGGAATTCAAGCCTGAGAGCAGCCTTTCAGGGTCCTACATTGACGTGGTTTCTGCTTATTGCCAACCACACGCATGGTGAGGTGCTACTTGCGTTACGTGCTGGCGAGTGGCTGCCACCAGAAGCTGAACGTGCACTCGAGGAATTGGAGCACCAAGGACTGTGTTGGCAATCAGGATTTTCACGGTTCCCTATTACTAGCGAAACCATAGGGAACAGAGGACTCGTATGAGGTTCAGGTTTTCCTTTTGGTCGCCAGGGTTGTGGTATCAGTGTTCACCCCAAGTGGATTGCAGTGTAGGGGTTCGGGCTAGGAGATAAGAATATCTCCCCTGTGTAATTGGGAGGCATGTTGCACATTCGAGGCTCAAGAGGTGTTCCATAAAAGGGCAGGAGATTACTATCCAAGGCCTTGAGCCTGCATTCCATGAAGCCAGACCCGCCACCGAGACTTGCGGTTGATACTGCAGTCCTGCCTACCACCAAATAAACCATACATTGGGAACTATGATATTTTAGTAAACTAGAATCTTGCAGGCCTTTGCTATCCGCAACATGTTCTGAAGATAGGCAAGCTAGACTGGCAAGCCGGCACCTGCAACCACGTCCTCAAGCTGCAAACCTTCCGTCCACCTGTCTTGCTGGGGGTTGGTAGGGAATATTGGAACATATGGGTGGTTGTCGAAATTATGGTCCCTTTTTGGGTACCCTAAATATTGGTGCCATATTACATATAATAGGGACCCAAAAAGGGACCATAATTTTAACAACCACCCATACGATATTACTAACCACCAGTAAGCTGGGGAGGGCTTCTACGCCGTTTGCGTTTGGAGCCACCACCCGCGCACCTTGGCCGCGTGTTGCAGCCCCATATTGGCTGGATTTGGGAATTTCCAAAAATTTCTGTGTGTGTGTGTTTTTTTTAATTTTCTTTTTCGGGTGTCCCCGAATGAGGATTAGGGTTTCTGGTGTAATTATTGGGATCTATATGGGGGTTTCCCCAAATTAGGGGTACCATTTTGGGGGTCCAATAATAAGGATTATAGTATTTTGGGCTGTATACTCTTATCTTTGCCATGTGGTTCTCCCTGTAGGATACCCGAAACCCTTAACCCAAAACCCGGTAATTATGATTTCTATAAGCCCCCTTAGAGGCACCGTCGTATTGACAGTTTTCCCTAGTATATACTTTCTATAAACCCCTGTTAGAGGCACCATGAAATTGGTGATTAGCCCCATTATTTCATCTCTATAAACCCTTTAAAGGGACCGTAATTTGGATGATAGCCCCTATTACAAACCCCTATACAACCCTGCAGTCAATATTTCCCAGATAATGCATGGACATGGCTTCCTTACTCAAAAGCATAAGGGACCACACTAAACCACTTAAGGGACCCCTGTGTCCACTCTTAATGGCCGCTTGGTAATCCAAATATGGACCATTTTCCATTTCATTTTCTATTAGCCCCTATATGACCCCATTACAGTAGCTTCCATGTCATTTTCCATTAGCGTCCCCTTATTTGGGGAAACTACCATATTGAGGCCCCTTTTTATAGAAGCCCCCATGTGGACATGCAAGGGTATGGCAATGCATGCGGGTGAGTGGCAAAGTTCTGGCCTTTCTGTTGGAAGCCTTATGAATAACACACGATCCTAGACCTAAAAAGGGGGATGTTGAGCAGGGATTAAAGGAATTAATCAGTTTTTGGATCGCTCCAAGGATGGAAGCCTTCAACCCCAGACCCCTAAAACAACCAATCGCCAAACCCCATACCCTGGGTATCTCAAATCCTTTAAGCCCTCAATCCTCAAACCTAAAACCCCCCTAATACCCCAAACCCTCAATCCCCCAAAACCCCGCAAACCTCAAACCCTCCATCCCTGAACCTCCTATAATTGTTCAATCCCTTAAACCCTTGAACCTTCAATCCCTGAATCCCCGAAATACACCCGAAGCCCAAGCCAGGAAGCTATGGCCCCGAGCCTGGGGGAAGCTGCAACTTTGGCAGCCCCGGGGGCTCCTAGGCTAACAGACTTAGGGATTTTTGGGTGGGTTTGGGGTGTAGGGCCACAGATTAGGGACTTGTGGATTGTTGGGGGGTTAAGGAATTCAGGGCGTTTTAGGGTTCAGGGTTTTGGGGACTCAGTTTTTCTTGGTGTGTTTAGGGTTTAGGTGGGGATTTGGTTTTGGGGGGGGTGGGGGTTAATAGGGTTTAGGCCTTGGCCGGGCCTATTTCACAAGAACTTGGGCTGTAGGTTTTTAGGATCTACAACAAGTGGAATGAGATGGAGCTTGTGCTCGCATCTGCGTGCAGTAGATGCATCTCTGCGACTCTGGCAGGGTGCAAGTCAAGACACCACGAGGCTAATGTAGACCCGTGATGAATAGACCCCCTCCTTTTAAGGGCCTTGATATTAGGATCCCTATTAGGGGGAGGGAGTTTATTAATCAGGGGTCTACATTAGACCTAAAACCCCAATATATACCCTAGAATCCCTGTATAACCCATTGTAGCAGTTTCCATTTTATTTTCCACTATCCCAGTATCACCCCCATATAACCCTAATATAAACCCCTATAAGGGGTCTACATTATTCAGGTGCACTTAGGAGGCCTTGTTTTGGAGGGTGGGGCTAAGGTGCCCTAAGCCCAACCTGGACCCCCAAAATCATGTAAAATAATGGCCTTTATGGCTGTTATTATGGGTTTAGGGCTATTATTTTACATAGTTTTGGGGTTTAGGTAGACCCTAAAAGATGCAGAGGTACGAGCTGGTGCTGTACCTTGATGCAGACACCCTCGTTTTGGATAGCCTTGAGGACCCGCGATGGTTGATTGCTTTGCCGTGGGCGTGTTGCGAGAAAGGGATCCCTGTAATCTCCGCAAAATCTTCATGTACCCTTAGGGCCCTAAAGCAGCCCTCCATTTTCACAAGGCCACATAAAGACACTCCAGATGCGGATGTTCCTTTTTCCTCCTGTAGCGTGCTGTCACGGGACTCTAACTTAACATTGTGAACCCAGAGCCCAAAAATCGCGGAACCCAGCAGCCACCCGGCCGGAAGGGCCATTTTTGTTTCATAGCACAACGGATTTCAAAGCAAGCCAGTTTTTGTGCGGATACTGACAGTACCTTCAGCAAGAAGAACACCGGAATGTTGGAATGGACGGGAGGGTGTCTCTCAAAGTTGATTTCATTCTATCACACGTGTGGCACACAAGCATCACACTTCTTCTATGATCCCCACATACCCACGGCAACCCCAAGGCCCCCACATCTTTGAGAAACCACCAGGAGCTGTTCCGTGCAGCCCAGGGAGCTGGCAAAGAACTGACCCTGGCCGCGGCGTTGACAAAGTCAATGAATCCAGCCTTCATCTTAGGAACGTGCATGACGAGTGTACATATGAAAGGGGAGCTTCCATCTTAAAAGCCCCCAGCATTCTGATAATTTCCGGTTTATGCAAGAGCGAGAGGGACGCGTTCAAAGATATTGCAAGATACGTTTCGGATGGGCCTTTAGACCACTCTTTGTCTGTGAGTTTGGGGCTTAGAGGTCTTTTGAGAATCCGTTTCTGTCGCGTAGAACTCAAGAGTAGGGTTTTAGTTTTGGATAGATAGGGGTGCTGGTAGGGCTTCAGCACAACTCTTGGGAGGACTAAGGGACGAGAGTTGGATTCTGTAGAGACTGGGTGCGTGGCTTGGAATCAATTCTACCTGGGTGATCCTGAGTGCAGCCCTCGAGCTGTAATGAGCATTGCCTTACAGTTCATGCTTGTGAGGAGCAGCTGTGGGTGTGGGTGATGCCACAGCACAGCCCTAGCTTCCGTCTGAGTGATTTTTGTCAATTCTGTTTTTGGAGTATCATTGGTCCTGCTCATCCCTTGTAGGCAAATGTAGCACTTAGGCAAAGCTCCAACACCCTGGGCTTCAGAACCCCACTCATAGTCGCTGATCCATCTGATCCAGGATGGCTTTCAACGCTGGCGTGATGCTTTTGAGGCGAATGGCCCTGGGTTGGCTTAGGGCTTCTTTGAAGTCTTAGTAACCTGCTGGCATTCATCCGCGCATGCAGAGAGATAGAGCCCAAGGTTCGACTTCTGACATGCAGGCTTACTTGTGCAGCTTGAAATGGCAAACGTCAGAAGCCTGACCCCTAAAGCGAACTTTTTAAGGAAAGCTCCCGTTGTGCTCGACACCCTTACCCCTACCCTCCCAAATGAAAAGCCATAGTTTGGGCCATTCCCCCGTACAGTAGC
>CAJNIZ010045208.1:10147-24590 GCA_905231905.1 Symbiodinium pilosum | reverse complement strand
AACCCTTAAACCCTTAAACCCTTTTTCTACCCTGAACCCGAACTGCCAAACCAAATGGTACAACCTTCACCTCTGGCTCAGGTTCTCCACTGGCCGGGCTCACTGCGGAAACCCTGGCAGCGTAGGGGCCTCACTGGATCCTACAAATTATATATATATATATAGTGGTTTCCATGTTCTTCTCCATTATCCCCATATAACCCCCCATATAACCCCTATATTCCCCCATGTGATCCTGTTGAGGACCAATTTGTTTGCTTTAGTCGGTTCGCCATAAGATTTGACATCCCCAAGTGCCTAATGTTAAGCTTCTGCTCCATTATTTCGGTAGTTTGATACTCTAGCTGTCTTCCGTCTGTAACTTCAAGGGGCCTGCTTCCCTGCAAACTTGTGCAACAACCACCCACGTCACAAACTACCACAATGTCCTTGCCAAAGATCACTAATACATTTCCCGCTGCAACCATAGATCCCGCTAAAAAAGGCCCCGCAACGACCTAGCAATTTAGAAGGGGTCCATATGAGATTGTAAGGCCGCCGAAATCCACACCAAAAAGCGAAGCCCAGTACCTGATGACAGCTCTTCCTGTTTAAGCTGAATGGTTGGCATTGAGCTGTGATACATTAATTTGGGAAGCGCAGGAAGCTGTTGCATTAGGCTCACACTGCCGATCCCCGCGAGCAAGTTCAGAGCCGACCAAACCCCTACTATATCCATGTTTACAAGACAAATCACGTGACCGTGTGCAGAAGATCCTCTTGGCTCTTAACTGAGGGATGTTCGATAGAATGCTATTTGAGATTCCATGTAACTGATGTGGTTGGTTTTCTTATATAGGGGTAATATAGGGTTATTTAGGGAGAATCGAAAAGATAATGGAAACTATTACAATGGGCTCTACAGCCCAAGCCTGGAACCCCAACATCCAAACCCTAAAGCGCAAACTCATAGGTTGCATTGAAGATGCTCGCTCTCACCTAGACAAGCTTTGGTTTCTTGACTGCACTTGTGGCGATTATTTATTTGTTTTTAGTACGCTGTTAATGTTATTACTATTGCTATTACTAGAATTATGATTGTTATTCTTATCATTGCTAGCATCTGGACGATTACGTACCATTCCTTCAGTTATCATTACTATTATTCTTCTGGTTCTCACTACTACCAGTTCTATTCCCATTATTGTTGCTATTATTGTGAATAGTATCACTACTATTATGCTTCGTTTTGGGGAAGAGCGCTTACTACATACGTACCTACGTACCTACCTACATACCTACCTACCTACTCACATACATACATACCTACCTACATACCTACATACATACAGTTAGAGTAGGTGTTGCTGCTTGCGGTCATCTAATGGCCCACATATCCTTCAAAGAGCGGCTGAAGACGCCCAAGGACATATACATTCACACCAGCTTCATGTTCTTTTCCACTTTGGAACCCGAAATCCCAACTAAACCCTAAATAGTAATTAGGTTCAATTTTCTTTCCGCCCTATAAGTCTAAGCCATGAACCCCTAACAATAGTTCTGACTTTATCTTTGATTCCCCTGCTCAAAGTTCCTTGATGCCCGGCATCTCTGAAAGCCCCTCAGCGAATATGCGTAGCATCCTGTGACAAGATTGTTCAAAGATGGGTTCGGCTCATTCTTGTCAAACTTTCAGCAGTCGTGTCACCAAGGAGCTTGGGCATGTCTACTGTTTAGGGTTTACGGTAGGGGTTTAGGATGAGATGTAATCAGGATGCCCGCATGTGCATGCTGTACATTCTCAAAGGGTTAATCTCACTGGTGGTTAGTAAGTAAGCAGAACCTCGTAGTAGGGCCTCTTGATAAGTCTAGTTGCTGGCTGTGGGCGCTTCTTAAGAAGTGTGCATAGGTGTTTGGGAGAGTGGTTTCTAAATCCAGAATTTCCTAACTTCGGAGCTTTTTGTGTTGCAAGTCTTCTCCTGACTGTTTACGTTGATTCCCAACCTGGTTTGATTGCGTTGCCGACGTAACATACCCAAGCTGGCCCCTGTAGGATTTGTCCCTGTGTTTTTGTGCTGGCATGGATTGCCCTTCTCGCTGGAGCCCTCCCACCCTCGCTTCTCTGCAAGAGCTTTAGGACCACTTTCTGCTGGAGCTGGTTCGCAGAGGGCTAGCTTAGTGTATTTCCTGAAACGGTTAAGAAACCGCGAAATGAAACTACGTGACTACGGGTGGGGAAAAGAAATCACGGCTGGCACGGTCCCTGCTGCTATGCTGGGGTGGGGTCGGATAACCGCAAATGATTCTAAATTATCGCTTTTCGGAAACATTGCAGGCCACGGGCCAAAAAGAAACAAAAGCAAAGCGAAAAACAACCGAGCCTGCGGCCGTGGCGGCGGGTCGCGTTGAGATTGCGGAGCTGTGGGGCGTTTGCATACTATGATTCCCTGTCTGAGTCTCGGCAGAAATGAGATTCACGCGAAGTTCCCCCCGCAAAAGCCTCCCCCGAGAAAGGAGCCGGTGGCTCCAGCGGAGCAAGCCCCCAAAAAGGGCCTGACAAGCATGATTGCAATCGCCAGGGAAAATCATCAGATGCCAGCATCACAATCCAAATCTGCAATTCAAGAAATCCATCAAAAAGGAATAAAAACCAGATTAGCTATGACACGTGGGGTGGTCCACAGTTAGAATAAGGGGTCGGCTTTGACTCCCATATCCCAAGCCTGTGACACGTTGGGTTGACCTGAGGCTCCGAAACCTACATCCTCTACCCTAAGACGAAGACCAAAAGCCAGCCATGAACCCTGAAGCTTCAACCCTGAAAGCCTTCAAATCCTAAAGCCTTGAACCCCAAACAACTAAACCCCAACTTCCCCCTATGCCCCCTAATCGCCTGGGTTGCTGTTAAGGAACTTAATTTAAGTTACTATATTGGGGAAACCCTATTATTTACTATATATACCCATTATGGTAATTTGATTTAAGTTCCTTATCAGCAGCCCAGTTGCTGCATCTCTCTTCTCAGGTGGTCTCACTTCCACGCTGCTTGCGCCGAAGCTCCGGTCCGAGCGCCCTGCCGCATCCGCTGCCGCGAGGGCCTGGAGACGGAAGAAAGCCGGGCTACTTAGGGGTTTAGGGTTAAGGGGTTTAGGGTTTAGGGGTGAGGGTTTAGGGTTTAGGGTTAGGGTTTAGGGGGTAATATTGGGGTTATAATTAGGGAATATATTGGGGTTATATAGGGATAATGGAAAAGAAGGTGGAAAGTACTATAGTATAACATAGGGGTTATAGGGATTATATATTGGGATAGGGATAATGGAAAATAAGATGGAAACTACAATACTATATAGGGGTTATATTGAGGTTATATAGGTTGTTAAGGTTTAGGATTTTGGGGCTTTGGTTTTGGGGAATAAGGGAGAGTCAGATGGAAAAGGAAATGGAAAATGACATGGAAACCCTACACTTTTTTTCTGGCAAAGCTTCCGGAGCCATAAGCTGCTCCTGTTCAAAGCAGTTATGGCCACATTGCACAAGTCTATTGACGGCTATGCTAGCAGCTATACGCCTATAGATATGCATATGTAGGCATACACACACGCATACACACACACATATATGTATATATACATAGAGAGAGAGAGAGAGAGATGTTTAAGCACGCATATTCGCGTATATTTGTGTGTATGTATGCAGGTATGCACGTAGGTAGGTAGGTAGGTAGGTAGGTAGGCATGTACGTTTGCATGCATGTGGTTTGCATATATGTATATACACATATAAACTTGGACCGCACCTTGCCCGTTTTACACGCAGGCTTGACCATGGTGTGCAGATTCGCTGTGAGCTGCAGCAGAACCATGGTACAAATAAACAGCTTTATAGGGTTACACAGATTGTATATAGTATATGTAGGGGGTATATAGTTGATATGTAGCATTTTATAGATGTCCGTAGAGGGTTCGAAAGCTGGGCGGCTGTCAAGGAGTTTTGATTAAGCTACAGGATGCAGACATGTAGTAGATCACATGCTTTGCTAATAGTGGTAGTTCAACCTACGGCCCTGAACATCAACCCACAAAAGCGTAAGAAGAAATGGGGTTTACACCGGTTGTATATCAGGAATGGAAAAGAAGGTTGAGACTCATGTGATTGGGCTTGACAGGATTTACCAAAAATTTGGGTTCTATTTGGGGTAGTCCCCAGGATATGGAACTCAGGGGTATATTACAGGGTGAACCCTGTTTTTGGAACTGCCTTTTGAGCTTGTACACACCCTCTTTCTTTCAAAATCACGGAGTCTCCAAATCCGACAAAAAGATCGCAATCCGACCGCAACGTTTCCCCGTTCGCAGGTACCGGTGCCAGGGCATCTCATGGAACCACGGGTCTCATCACGCTCAGAGCACAGCTGAAGATTGCAAACCTGAAGCCCTAAACCCTAAACCCTATTACCCCTATATAACCCCTATATAATCCCTATAAAATCCCTATATACTTTTAACAACGCATACCTGCAGCCCCAAAACGTACAATCGTCGTTGCATATTGTGTACTGCAAACCTTTGCCCACTAGACAATCCCTGTATTAAGCTTCCCAAGCCCAACACCCAGACCTTTAATGCCAAGCTCGCAACACTTAAGCACTAAACCCTAAACCCTTAACCCTAAACCCTAAACCCTTAACCTGAATTCTGTTTAGTGCAACCACGAAGCATTCCTCACATGGGCGATGCGCACGGCAAAGTCGACGCCCGCCTTGCGAGGTCGCAGATTTCTTTTCCTCGGAGTTCAGGGTGTTCCTGCAGATTGTTTTGAGATCGTGTAGGTTTGTTGTGCTGCTTTGAGCTGGTCAGAAGTCGTTTGAATTCATTGTCCGTCGGGGTTTTGTGAAGGCATCGTAGCTTTGCCACAGTGTCGACTAGCTAAGTGTCCTCACATTGAGGGCCAGTCCGCGCTTTAGCTTGTCTTCGTTCCCGCTATCATTCGGCTTGGGGCTTCGGGGCGGGTCATCATATTTTGCGAAGACGGCCCCCGTGGTCTGCTTGTTTGAGGATCGATGTCCTAGAGATATAGTCCCCCTTAAGTAGATAGAATATGGCTTTGGGTATAGTATAATAAGATCTCCCTATACCCCATATTCTATACCCTATATAACCCATTACAGTAGTTTCCATTTTCTTTTTCATCATCCCCATATAGCCCCAATATTCCCCTAATATGCCCCATATTCTATCTACTTAAGGGGGCTATCCACCTTGTTCAGGGCTCCACGAGGTGCTGGCTGCGTATCACCTATGAGTGAAATAGTAGCTTTCCTTTTTGCTTTCCCTGAACCCTAAATAGTAGTTTCCATTTTCTTTTCCATTATCCCTTTATTATCCCTATATCTACCCTATAATACTATAGTAGCTTCCATTTGATTTTCCATTATCCCAATATCGTGGTATCCTTGACTCAGTCCCAGACTTAGCATGATGAGCCTTAGAACGCCTCTAATCCCTAAGTCCTAAATCCTAAACCCTACTTAGCAAGCCCTACGCTCTGGAAGGACACTATGACCCCCTGGATGCTGCCGCGCTGCCTACTTTTTTTGTAGAATTCTCTACTCTAGCTCCGTATGGGGGTTTCAAAAGGTTTAGGGTTTGGGGGGCCTCACTATAAAAGCCCAATGAAATTTCATCTGTGCTTTAAGGGCTTTTGAGAAAACCCCTAATTTTTGAAGACCTCCATATAGAACGCCCTTGAGCTGCGGCACTCCGGGGCTTATATGCTGTGTTTCCAAGCAGGCAGAATCATTCCGTGCAGGATTTTCTTCATGCGCTCATTGGACTGATGGTGCCGTACGTTCTGAGTCAGCTATTGTGCACATGGACAGCCCCGATCTGAAAATCCAGCATGCAGTAGCGAATATTTCAGTATTACTCTTATTACGAATGTTATGGTTATCATATGTTATTATTTAGACCTTGGGCGCACCTTAGTTTAAAAGGGCTAGGTAACCAGGCTTAAACATCATGCGTGATTTGACTAGACCAAAACCCTAAACAGTATTTCCCATCTAACCCTAAATCCCCCTCCATAATCCTTATGTGGGGGGAATATCCCCAAACTTGGCGCATGTGGTAAATATGAATATGCATCACTTCTCAATGGGCCTGTTAAAGGGGCTGTTGGCCCAGTAGGCTGCAAAGTCTGAGGATGGCTTTAGGTCATCAGCTCCTGTACGTTACTAGATAATAATAGTAGTTCTAAGAGTATTAGCAGTAGCAATAAGAAGAGGAATGATAATAACATTAATCATTACTCTTAGTAACAACAATAGTAAATAATATTCGCTACTTCAAGCTGTCCTTGTGGCACAACCAGGACATTCCCTCCTGTTTGCTTTTTCAAAGCATAGCAGTAGTCACAGTGACGAGTATCAATTGACCGGCACCTCCTCTCTTAGTTGCGCTTTTTTGGCAAATTCCCCGACTCCTGCGGTGACGGCCCACTGAACCTGGATCTGTAGTCCCGCTCTGGACTAACTTCCCAAAAATACGTACAGGCCCAGTTCATTGTTGAACGCAGGCGTATGCGTAGTCAGACGGACTGCAAACCTAAGCAATGGTGCCGAATGTTACCATCCTAACATTGCTTCAGTTGCTACTCTGACGCTTCGAAAATGATCTGCAACCCCTCCTTTACCTAACCCATAGACACTTTCAACCTTGCCTAGACCCTCCAATGTAGCACTTCTTGGGGCGTCTTAATACAAACACTCATCCAAGTCCCCGTCTCTGAAAGCACGTGGTAATTCCCCTACACCAGGGTAGATTAGGCACATGTTCATCATCCAGGTTCCTATAGTAGCCTGCGGCCCCACATTTTGAGGATGGTTGCTTAGGCATGCCGTGAGAAATCCTTGCGTGTACTCACTACCATGCTATGTTAGACATAGCCTGTAACAGTAATTTACATGCCCTCCTTAGAAGAGGTAAGTCCTGCCTACTTGTGGCCATACTCATCATCCATTCCTGGGTTGCAGTTAAGGAACTTAAATTAAGTTACTATATCGGGGAAACCCTACTATTTGCTGTATATACCCATTATGGTAACTTAGCTTAAGTTCCTTAACAGCAACCCAGATTCCTGGCCCCCTTTATCGCTTAATTGTTGCGATGCTCATCATCTATTGTGGGCCTGGCCATGCGACGTCGGCCCTGATCCTCCGCCAACATTGCCCTCGCAGAGTCACCATCCTCCCTGCATGTTCGTAGTAGAAATCCCCCATCAACTCTGTCCCTATGTGACTTCATACCCTAAACCCTAAGACCCTATAAGCCCTATAAACCCTAAACCCTAAAACCCCTAAACCCTAAACTATTTACCCTATGCGTTCTTCCTGTGCTCTGCCAGCTCCCTGGGCTCCTCCACGATCCGCTGCTCTTTGCCTGCTTGGGCGTGCCAACGTGCGTCTCCTAAGCTTTTGAAGTGCAGTGCCAGCTCTCATTAATCCCCTCCCGCTAAGATGAAACCCCCAACCGACCCGGATAGACAATATGCCCAATAAATTAGAAAAAATCACAATGGCAGTATTTGAGATCAGGGGGGTGGGGGGTTCATATTACGTAGGGGTAGGGGTAGGGCATTACCATACCTGGAAGGCCCTAGGATTCAGGCGTCAGGCCCAAGTTTAGGGTTCTGCTATAGGCCCATGGTTGTAGGCTTGGGGTTTAGGCTGGAAGGAGTAAGCTTTGGGGTTTGCTGGAATTTCACACATCTTGTAGACGACGACCGCCATATACTCCATGATGTAGAGGTTTCCTGGAATTTCAAATGCGGGTTAGGATTTGAGGTTATAGTCCCGGTTAAGTAGAAAGAATATGGCCTCGGGTATATTATAATGAGACCCTCACATACCCCATATTCTATCCATTTGAGGGGGACTATAGGCTTACCGGTTCAGGGTGAAGGCGTCTTCTTGCCAGATACTTGCGATGCGGGCGACCAGTAATGGTAGTGGAGGATGTTTGGGAGACGTGTCTTCTATACTATGAGGGCCTGGATATTTTGCAACATCATGCCTCTAGGTCCCTTCTATATATAGGATGCCTCAAATAGACCTCAATCATGTTGGTAAAGAGCTATAGTCCCCCTTAAGTAGATAGAATATGGGGTATATGGGGATCCTTTTATAATTTACCCAAAGCCATATTCTATCTACTTAAGGTGGACTATAGACCTCTACATTATAGCTCCTGGAGCCTTTGAGCAACTGGACGGATGAATTCAGGACAGAACTAACCTTAGCGGTGCTTCAGGGGGCGTGGAGGAGTGGATCCCTATAATAGTCCCTATAGAATGTATATAGGGGAGGTTATAATCCCTACATGAACTTCCCTGTAATAACCCTGATATTCACTTCCCCCACTCCCTTTTAAGCAGGAGCAACTAGCTTATAGGAGATGCCCGGACTCCGGACTCGTACCAAAAGGCCTGGCTTTGAACCTTCCCAGATTAAAACCACCTTCCTAGGCCCTAACCTTACTGGGAAAAGTAGGGAATATGAGATTGTAGTATACAGGGGCTATACGGAAGTTATAGTCCTGTATTCGCTACTAAGAACCAATAAGTAAAGCGTAAACATGTAGGAGGCGCTGCAGGATCGAAGAAGCAATAGCTACGGCGAATTGTGCGGCGAATTGAAAAGTTGGTCTCCAGCATCTGATACCTGGGGGCTGGAGGCTATAGTTATGATAAGTTTGTGGAGCCTCCAACTGTCAGTAGAAAAGAACTCCCATGAGGCCGGGCAAAGAAGGCCGCCGGGCCCTCAGTGAGGATCTTAATGAGCCATGACCGGGCGCTCCTCATGTCTCATGTGCGACAAAGGGCTAGGGATCTCATTTTGACAGCGGCTTGTCGTGGATTTGGAACGTATTTTGGTCGGATGTAGGGTTGGAGCGCCCCATTGTTGAGGAATTGTGGCCTCTCTTGCTCTTAGGCTTCCGGTCACGCTTTGTAGGAGTGATCGCAGGCGGCATACGGGGTCTCAAGGTAGGGGCAAAGGCCCCTACTTCACGGCGCCCTTATTCTAGTTGGCCTTCCAGTCAACCAGCTACTGCCTTTGCATTTGAGATTTCAGCTGTCTCAGGCCGGCGAACGAAAGGAAAGCGATCCAAGCAGGCTGCCAGTGGCGATGTGTGCAATATTGGGATAATGGAAGAGAAAATGGCAACTACTTTTATATTTGGGTTATATAGGGGGGATAATGGAAAATAGAATGGAAACAATTAAATGATAGAGTTTCAGAGTTTTCACAGCTTCGGGTTTTGCTCTAGGGTTGTCATCTGTTGCCTGGACAGATTTTGAAAGCAACTTGGTACTACATGATGCACTGCCCATTGCATGTAGGCACCCAAGAGTGTGTTTAACTAGGGGGCATTCCTGAATTGCATGGCTACAACCCAGGAAGAGTACTTAAGTGGTAGTTAATTGCACCTGGTGCCGGCTTCTTGCCAGGGCTGCTGCCGGAGGTAGAGCGAAGATGGAAAGCATGCTCAGACCGGCAGACAGGTCTTGTCTAGGTCAGCCTTCTGAAAAGAAGTCTTACTTTTGTTGATGTACTCTTTGCCGGGCTTTGGTTTCGTCACGACTTCTGGACATGTGCGATCTCTTGAAGTTCACGGAAACGGGCAAGCGTTTCCCGGTTTCCCTGAAGTAGTAGTAATTTACTACTACATGCAGAGCATCGGTGAGTCGAGGCAGACTCTCACATGGGTCCAACAGCACAGCTTCCAGAAACGTGAACTTTGATGCACCCCGAGGGCCCTCCAAACTTACATGCCATGCATGGATCCTTGCTGCTGGGTTCTCTTTCATGAGACATGGGAACCACCTCGAACCAACATCTCCTCATTCTGCCATTCCTTTCGCCCGCCAAGCCCATGTATAAATCCAAGTCAGGCAAAACGTCCGGCTTCCGCTTGTGGGATTTGCGGGAGGCAGTCGGACCCGCGCATGCCATGGCTTCCTCGTGAGTGCAGTATAGATGGGTCTGTTTCAAACGGAGCGTCTCAAACGATGTGCATCTACGGACCGTTTTCTAAGCACAGCAAGGGCCAAAATAACAAGGGAGGTTATCGCCGGATAACCTTTGATAGGCAGTCTTGGAAGATATGAGCGGAACCGCTTCGCACCCCCCAAACCTGGTTTTCGAATTAGCCGGGCCCCCCTCCAGGTTGTCAGTGCTGAGCTCTTGGTTAGAAGGAGTAACCTCCTCGATGTGGATTCTTAGAAGTCCATTTTGGGATGCCCAATATGGGACCTTCCATCTTCCAAAAATACTCAAGTAAGTCCTACAAATATGTGATCTCCGAGCCGTCCTCTGAGAGTCTGAGCAGCTGCAAGTCGCAGACCCTGATCCTCGAACCAATATACTAAGCCCTTGCGCAGCCACATGGTGTAGGGTTTGGGGTTTGAAGCTTTAGTTCTTTGGGTTTGAGACCTTCCTGCCCAAAAATTCTAATCCTTAATTAGCAAGATTCAGACCAGGACCGTTATGTGAAAGGTTCCACTACATTGAGTGATACTCACAACTCCAGAGCCTAGAGCTCCACCTCAACCCCTGCGCCTCAAACTTTAAGCCTCAAACAACAAATCAACCCTAATCCACAGCTTACACGCCAAAAAAGCTGTCCCTAGCCCAAAACCCCACGTTGCTTTAGGATTGGGAGTGCGACTGTATGCGCAAACCCACATGCATAAGCCAAAAAATGCCCCTCTACAACACCCTACAACTCCCCTCCAACTGGACCCTCCGCCCTCCACTAAGTTTGAGGGAAAGTTTTGGAAGGCCTGCGGCGACCACCGCCCCGGAACTGCCTCCGTCCTGGCCGGGGCCTTCATTCTGACATGGGGACTTGAACGTGTAAGGGTTTAGGGTTGAGAGTTACAATATGGATGCTGTTAAAGAACTTGTAGAAAACGTTTGGGTTGAAATCTGCGGCCACCCAGTAACAGTTAGGCAGTACTCTTATTGTAGGCATAGATCTCCCTAAATGTTACCCTTATCATAAGCTGTTTTGTGGGCAGGGTGCGTGGCCAATGTAGTATGGGCTTAGAGTTTAGGTCTAGGGGTCCAGGTTTACAGGTTACCAGAATGGACACCTGAATTAAAAAGAACATGGAAAATCACATCGTCGAAAGTTGAAGTCCTTCCCAGCCTTGTCGCAACCCTAACCCTAAACCCTGAATCGCGATGAACTCCCCTTTATACCCCCCAGTTTCCATTCCAATGTTCTTTTCAATGTGATTCTCCATTGTACTGTGCTGGGTCCCTTCGATCTTCTTCTCTTAGGCGCCAAGCGAGTATAAACAGAAGTCGTTCTCGGTATGTGAATTCTAGGAGGCAGCCAGCAGGAGCATGCTTGCTAGTGATCCAGGAAGGGGAGCCTAGCAGACAAGGGATGTGAAACATGAGACTAAGTTGTGCCATTTTTCTGCTGTTTCTATCCCAAAGTAATCAGACTTTCAGTACTATGGCTCCACAAAGCTGCTTGCTGAGGACTCGGATCTATGCGCAGCCTAGTGATCCAGCCCGGTGGAAGATTGCGAGGCTTTGCGGAAAGCTGAGTCCTTTTGGTCCCTTCGGTGTCACGTTTGAAGGCTCGTTATATCAAGGATGTCCCCGTGTTTGTGGCTGCCTTGCATAAGGCCGTCAACTTCGAAAGAAGTTGTGGCATAGACTCGAACAATGAGCAATTATTCACCTAGGTGTTCATCTGGTCTCGTCTTAAACACGGCCGTTGAAGACAGGGCGGTCAATGATCCGCGGTCGGGAGAAACCAACTTGTCTGCGTCAACGAGCTGCCTATCACAGTATATTCGAACTTGAAATGGCGTGGAAAAGAGGAACAATTGGGTGGTTTTCTTGGCCCGATTTATGGATGTTTGCGGGCTTGGACCACAGGCTCTAAATGACCCATGATCATGACAGGACCGTTAACAAAGCCACAACCCTTGTTCTGCTGCAAGAGGACGGATATCGTCACTACATGTTAGTCAAACAGGATATCTCAGCCAGCCCCTACCAGCTGTGCGACATCAGCCAATAGCCCTGAAACCCAAAGCCTCGGACATCCGAGAGACTTACGCTGAAGCTTGCACAACGTTGCAACGCCGCGCACGGAATCCAGCATAATATGAGGCAACCACATTCCTTAGTACATATCCTTATTTTGATAGCCAAGCTGAAGTTCCTTCATAGCAAGTTGACTTTGCCAGAGCGCCCGTAGACTACTCGCTTTAGCAGGGAACAATGGGAAGTAGCATCTTGCCTACAACCCGCTAGGTGGTAAGCTCACATGAATCATACCTGACTTCGCGACCAAGTCTACAGACCCAACCCCCAGTTCCCCTGAAACCCGTACGATACCGAAAAAATGGAAACTACTATATCGTAGATTAGGTGTGTATATATATATATATGTGAGCTCCTTTGCAACCCTCTGAACGTCTTTGACACCTCCCTGCGGTCTTAAAAATTCGGTCCGTTTGGAGGCCCAGCTCAGCGGGCGTCCGTCGGGGCGCCCAGCATACAATCATGGCTCCTGAAATTCTTGAAAGGGGGAGTCAGTAGTTTGGCTGGCCCTTTCAATGGGAATGTCGTTCTTTGTGGAATTGCTCTGGGGCCCCACGATCTTCGGCGACTAGAATGGTGTTTAATATGGACCTTAATGGCCTCATGCTTTTGAAGTCTGACCCCACCGCCCGAATCCAAAGCGTGACACGGCACATCAGGTATGAGGCAGAGGGGTGAGAGTGAGAGATGCAACTTCTTGGTTGTTAGTAGGAGTGAGGAGGGTATGAGGAAATATGTTATATTTTCTGGGGATTATATGGGGATTATATTCCCTTATTCCCTACTAAGCACCTTTGAGATAGGGACCCCCAAAAACTGGGCATCAAAGAAGCATCCTCGTCAAATTGCTTGGACATCACAATTTCTGATGTCCCAGATTCTGGGATCCAAATGCCTTTTTGGGTTCAAGGTTAAGGGTTTTTCCATCTAAGTTGGCCAATGCTTCAGTCATAGGCATGAGCTCCCATATGTTCTTCAAAAGCAGATCCGTAAGTGGATCAATCCCCTCCCCCTAATATTGAACCCCCCCCAACATATAACAATATACCACAGAGTGGGAACATTTAATGTTAGGGGGATGGAGCGGGGTTTTGATATTAGAGTCATGGGATTTTTGAAATGGCCTGTAAGATCCCAGAAGCAGTACGCCTAAAACCCTAAACCTCGGGAGAATGCAGGACAACCTGAACCACTGAGGGCTCCCAAATTATGTAAATTCATAGGTATTGGGTGCTGGGTAGGCCTCTGGGATAATTATTTTCCCCGAATGGCTTCAAAAACAGACCCTATGTACTAATGTTTTTCAAAGGGTTTTAGGGGCCAACCCAGGGTATCTAAGGTGGTGAAGTGATTTCCTCCATCCCCTAAACCTTAAACCCCAAACCCTAAACCCTAAACCCCAAACCCTAAACCCTAAACCGCACTCCTGGCCCAAGCAGCTCAGGTCCCAGCACGGGACAGGCAGGTCCGTGCTATGGAGTTTCTCGAAACAGGGGTCTAGGGGTTGTATATGACCTATAGTCTAATAGCCTGAACTCCTTAAAGGGGTTGATATAGGGGATTGTATTGCGGACCATTATAATTGGGGCTCCTCAATGGGGATACTAGGAGTTTAGACTATGGCTGATATGGATCTATAATATGCATGGCGGTTTTACAGGTGTGTATGAGGAGATGTAGCGTGTAGGGTCCCGTCTTGGGGGTCATTCTGACCGGGATCACAGTATTCTGCGGGCAGGTGGTGCGGACCCTGATTTTGGGAAAACCAAACGGAATACTTATAATCCCTGATAGGGACCCCAGAATGAATCCCCATCAGGAACATATCCCAAAGCCCTACCTTTGGGCTTTGGCAATATCTTATTTAGCGCAGCCAGTATGTATCGGTGGGCCCTTTGTGCTTGAGCTTGTGTTGTTTTGCATGGCTGCGCAGTTCCTGGCATTGTTCCTGGCATTTTCTTCTACTGACCAGCGCGGTCAAGCACTTCAACAGATGCAGCAGCACTCCTACCTATAGCAAATTTGACCCCTTCACAGACACTCTGGCCTGTAGCTAGGCCCTCATGATATTTGGGATGTCCAGTTGCAGCCCATGTGCATATGACTTCTGTTCGATGTGGTATACTGTTTCCCAACTGGCCAATTTCTAAAAGGGACATTATAACTACCAGATGATTATAATGGGGCCCTTATTGTAGGGATTAGGGTTACCAACATCCTCTTAGCACTTGAGACCCTTGAAGCAGCACACCAACCCCAGCTCTGTTCAAGATGAGTCTGATGGGCCCGAAATCCGTAACTCCTGAAATCCCAAACCCTCAGCCCCTAAACCCTGAATCC
>CAJNIZ010045208.1:0-10053 GCA_905231905.1 Symbiodinium pilosum | reverse complement strand
CCTTAACAGCAACCCAGTAAACCGAAGTCTGAAAAGCGATGGGCCGCAGGCAGCCGGGGGCCCGGCCAAGGCAGAGAAGAAACGTCCGCTGGGATCTCAGGTCTCTGGTATTACACTAATATAGTATCATATAGTGTAATATAATATGATATAGTATAATATAGTATAATATAGTATATTAGGGAGCTTTCAAAAGCCTTTGAGAGTGCTGGGCTTGGCGAATTGGATCTGCGGGGGCAAGGTGTTTACAGCTAGAGATTCACACGCATTTTGGGAGACCCAGGTTTCGCAGCTACTGAAGCCATGAACTCGAACAATGCTATCTCAGAAGAAGCTGGTGTATCATTCAGGGTGACGTGCACTTTTTCGTTAAGCCAACTCTGATTAACCTTCTACGAAACACACATTACAGACCGAGCCGCATAGACGGATACACAAATATCCCTTGCAAACAAGAATGCAGGTTACTCCAACATATTTCAAGCTTCATCCTGGCCAGACAGCTGTTGCAAATGCTAGCCAGCATCTTTCTGCAATGGAGAATCTAAAGGGATGGCTTTGGGAAATCATTGATCATTGAGGCCTTTAGGACAGGAGTTTAGCAGGTGTCTGGGACAAGCTTTATACACCTTTGGGGTTTCTTGCTGGCATCCCCCAGCCCCCAGCATTACCCAAGTCTTTTGACAGATTCCTACTCCAAGCCTCCATAGAAGCGGGCCTAAACGCTAAAACCCTGGTTAGCTGAGCACACACCAGATGCATCCACTAAATATGGTGTGACGCTCATAGAAGGCTCTAATTATTGCTTCATGCCTAAGAACCGGCCTGTAATGCCAAAGCTTGAGGCCCCAATCCCTGGATCAAACATCTCCAAATCCCGAATCTTTCAAAGCTAGGAGTTCTTCGACGTCAACACTGCGGGAGTCCTCCACTTACCTGGGCTTGCGTCACCTTCATGACCCTTTTTGTGCCGGTTTAGTGTTCAGGGTCTATCATCCTTGTCTTACGCTTCCTTGATTGCTCCTTCCCGTAGCTAAGGGTGGCGCCTAGAAGCGGCTCGTTCTCAGCCGTTGCAATGTTTGTGCTTCGGTTTCAGATGGACAGTTTGGAAGCTTGCTAAAAGAATTCCAAAGGCTTCTTGCATTTAACGGGGTTTTTGTCCTGCAGTAGGAAGGAAAAAGCACAATACCATTCCTGCCAGCACGCAGCGTCAGACATACCGGGTTAACGGAGAACATGGACTATTACAGGCACAAGGCAACTTCAGGAAAAACATGCTCGAGAAGCTCATGTCCTGACCTGTGAAACTCACGCGGGCCAAAAATCAGGGATCAGGGTTGTTTGTGCAGTGACTGCCAGAAAGTGGCTCAAAACATCCGGCATCTCCCATCCAGCTTACTGGCCAAAAACTTGAGATGTTGTTTTCCCTGTGTTTTGGACTAAGGCTTGCTATAACATCCCCTATCCTATAAAACCTTATAAAACCCCATATAACCCTCTAAAATCCTATAATGTCCCCTATAACCCCCGTTTTAACCTGTTAAGGGTCTCTGCAACAGGAATCCAGCCAGTCCAGAGGCTCCCTTGTACCTCCTGACATGTCGTTGGAATTGTCTTGTCCTTTCTGGTGTGAAGGAGTCCAAATGCTGCAGACAAAGCCGAAATGAGTATACATATACATGTAGACATAGAGCTACAACAGATCCCTTAATATCTTGAACAAACTGCCCAATGCTTTTTCACGTCCCATACAACCTTTACAAGCCACTAAACCGTGGACGTCTTCTTTGAAGAGCAAGAGGTCCACTCGACTCTTCCAGCCTGCCGAGAAGAAGGATTCGCACATGAAGTGCATGAACTGTTTTCCCAGACCTGCCCAGCACCGTTACTTGGGGTTATAGGGTCATTTGCCTTTGTTATATATATGCCGACAATGCCTCCGTGCGTCAAAAAAGGGTCCCTACATTGGCAGGACATGGACCTGCAAAAGGATAATGGTTGGAGGGTCTAGATTATAGATTCCTGAGAGGGCTTGACTGGAATCTGCAGCCCGAATAACTAATTTCCTTTATAAGACAAGGCAAGCTATCAAACTTCCGTGGACAGATTCTTCAGAAGTCCGGGTCACTTTAGTAGGAGTTGGTAGAGAAGCAGGGTACAAACATCAACCCTATGAAGCCTGGAACCATGGGAGACTTTGGCCTTTCCCTTTTTGGTTCTTCCTTTTCATGCAGCCCCGTGAAGGCTCCTTCGTTGCGCGCGCCCTTGTTCACGAAGCCCTCGAGAAAAGAGGGCCCTCATATGCCATGGGGAACCGCAGCCATCATGCACACAATTCTGTTTTACAAGGCAAGGCGCTCTTGTGGACTTCGGGAGAAACAGAAGCTATGGTTCTGCAGTAGGACTAAACTGTTCCCAACCTACAAGATGAGATCTGGTGGGGTCGAGGTGCCCCGGGATATGTCAATCCTCTTGGGACCGGCTCTCGCTTCGAGGATGTGAGTTGCATTTAGTTGTACTCGTTTTTTTTGGGGCATGAGGATGATTCCTGATGTTTGAGAACTGCCCGGCCTCTATATCTGTTCGTGCATCTCTGCCAGAATCACCATCTTCTGGCCATGTTGCGAGGGTATCCGGCAGTGCCCCAAATAGCTCGAACAGGAATCTGGAGTGAGTTATAAGTTATAATTTAGTCGTTTAAAACTTAGGAAATAGATTGATTTTCACATTCCCTTGCACTCTTCGAATCTCAGTGCCTCGTCGAGGAGGTTGCTGCTTGGCGTCGTTCAGTACTCACTACGCCGCATGACCCTTTGCGAAGGCAGGGATGGGTTTGGGGGGCATTCACTTCTCCCTATGCAAGCTGCAAGTTGGTACTCCATTGAGGCTCTTCGTTGCTAGTGAGCGGCGGGTTTGTTATTCTACGAACGGAAGTAGGCCATACCCTCCAATGCCCCAAGATACGCAGATCCGTATTAGGATCCATATTTTTGAAAACCGTTCGAAGAAGTAGGTATTCAAGAGCCCCTCCGCAAGGAAAGCTGCTTCAGTATGACTTCAGCATGTTACATACCACTGAAGTGGGATTTGTAGCTTGGCGGTGAACAAATACCGTGGGGAAATGGGGCTTCATGTAAGGGTGAGGTTGCTATATGCAAGCTGGCCCCTAGCTAGCTTAAGGCGTGTCAAAATTTCATGACCAAAGCAGACACCCGTAAGCTCAAGAAGCTGCAGTGCCAGCAGAAACTAGACTTGCTAGTGGGCCAGCTGATCGCACAGGGCATTCCGCAGAGAACCCCGAAAAAGCCGCACGCTAAGAACCCAGCAGGCCAGTACTGCGTGCCGGCAACAGCCAAAAGATACTCCTTAGTCCTGCTTACCTGAACCATGCCGTGGCAAACCCTCCTTTACAACTCTCAATGCCAAGGTACTAAACGTCCCGCACTACAGTGGGGTTTCTCCATGCAATTCCTCATGAATCTCCCTAGGCACCGCCATCTCCCTCCCTGGATCCACAGTACTCTGATTTCCAAAAAGCCCCACAAGACACAATCTCAGAGCCTCTGACCAGGCAGGAGTCGCTCATGGAAATGTTGGACCATGCCCCTTGTTCATCAGCTCGAGGGAGTTTTCTCCAAACTGCGGTATTTTTGGGAATCTAGGGATATTGGAACACAAAAACGGGTTACGTTGGTCGTCAGAAGAGATTCCGTAGGGGTAACTCAGCGAAACTCCCCAGGCGGTACGCTGGTTTTCTTGACGAGTTCAGGCTTGGGCTGTTGCGTGCTTCAGTTTCGTGAGGAAAGGCCTTAAGTTTGAGACAGGAATCCTGGCTAGGCTTCAATGAGCCCCCACAGTTGTGACCGTGGCAGGATCCAAACATAGAAGAGCAAACAAATATTGAAGCGCAAGAAGCGTAGCATAAATGTGTGAGCTATAGGGTAGTAAATGCATTTAATCACTTCGTCCTTTCGTAAGGGCCGTTCCCACATTGCAGCTGCGGGTGAGGTGTTGGTGGTGGCGGCGGCTGCGCCTGCACGTGTGGGTGCGGGTGAGGGTGCCGGTGGCGGCGGTGGCGGTAGGGGCGGGGGTGGCGGCAGTGGTGGCAGTGGGGTGGCCGCGGCGGCGGGTCGGCGGCGGTGGTGGTGGTGGTCATGGAAGAAGCAGCTCATCCATGACCCTACGACCCCAAACTGTAGCAGTACTTTTAATGATGCTTTTTGTTATGGTGTCCTTTGATTTCAAGGTGATGGCGACCTCGGGCAACTTTTCTGTGCTCAGCGTCCGGGGAGGCCTGGAATTGGAAGGGGCTGGGAAGTTTAGGAGGTGGATCGGGCCTACTTGAAGGGTCGGGGGGGGCTTAGGAAGGAATGGAAGCAGTAATGGAAACTTCTATATGATTCAGGGCTTGGAGGGCTTGGGGTTGATTCAGGGGGGCTTGATAATTATATGTTATACCCCAATATAAGCAACATGTTATCCGCACTCTAACCCTACTTACGGAGTTACCAGTGCAATATTGAGTTGAGCAGAGGGGCAGGGCCAGGCGGAGATGTCATACATTCCGAGCTCAGATGGGCTAGGAGACGCTAGAGCTTTTGAAGCATGTTGGTGTAAAAAAAGGGTTGCTAGTGCATGTCAACTTAGAGTACAAAGAGCAAGACTTCTTATTTGGTCAGAGGGTCAAGGAGCCCCTTGGCCTCATGAACCAGCCACTGGATGAAGTGGTCTTGTGTTTTGCTGAGAGCTGAGAGGCTTAGCTCTGCCTTTTTCAGGAAGGCTCCAACCCAGCAACCACCACAGGCAACATGACTTGCTGCTTGCTCTGTCTCTGCTTATCCGTGCGTATGGACGAAACAGGGCCGCCATGAAGCCTATATATGCTGCAGAGATCTTCAACCCGTTAGCGCCCCAAGAAGCACCACAACTTCGACACAAACACGTCCTCACTGTCAAACCCCGCACTCTCTTTTTGGAACACTGAACTCTTGAAACCCAAAGCCTCCCAAAACGACGGAAGACAACTAAGACCCTAATCCCTGAATTTGGAACTCGACCCGCACCCCTAACATGCAATGGTTGCCGGCACAAAAAGAGGTCGTCCTACAGAGCTCCTCGACTTTGAGGAAGACGATTTTGCGGACTGCCCTCCGCTAGGCTCCGGAGTGCGTCATCGCATTTCTGGGAGGAGTTAGGGGTAAAGGGGTTATATGGGGATACTGGAAAATTGAATGGAAACTACAGTGTATTAGGGAGGGATTATATGGGGTGTTATGTAGGAACATGGAAAATAACATGGAAACTACTATAATGGGTTATATAGCGTTCACTCCATACTGGGGTGCTTCAAAAAGGATATCTTAGGATAGGTCATGATGAAATTTCGCGAGTCGTGCTCTACAGGTGTCCTTTAGGGTTATATCATGTGAGGAGGCTCTAGGGCAGTTTGGCTCAGCCCAGACGGAGCTGAAGCATAATTAGACAGCATATCTCATATTCTGAGCCCTAATAATGTATACCCCCGGCAATCATGCCATTTCATATGGGGGAGTATCTAGTAGGAAGGGGGTTGGGGGGTATTCTCGGCCCTGAACCATAAATGGGCTATTAGTCTCCATTTCTTTTTTCCAAATCGTCTATATAGCCCCCTTTCTGGGGCTTAGTCAAGGACTGGCAGCTAGTGGGCAGGGATGGTTGCGGCTCTTCTGGAGATGATGATGATGGCAGCTAGTGGGCAGAGGAACTGGTCCCTAAATCAAGCTCCCTACAGCCTAAAGGCCTTTACCTTGATTCGAGGCGGAAAGCTTCGGCGCTAACAAAAACTGGGGTTCTGCAAATATAGCCCCCTGAAGTAGATAGAAAATGGCTTTGGGTATGTTACAATAAGATCCCCATATACCCCATATTCTATCTACTCAAGAAAGATTATATAACCATGTGCTATGGAACCTTTTAGGGACCCCCCAGAATGTCCGAGTAATCCCCACATGTCTTCAGGGTCCAAAAGGGCCCTCCCTTGTGAGCACGCCCCCGGACGTTGACGAGGCCGCATGCCTTCTTCGAGACCAAGCAGCCACAGTGCTGGGCGGAGGCTGGATGTCACATGTCTCAGAGAAATCCCTAAACCTAAACAAATTCAGGGTGTCCCCAATAACAAACCCTAAACCACAGTAGTTCTCTTAGGGTCCCTAGCAAATAGTGGAGCGGAGGTTGGAAGCCCGTCATATTTCCTACATCACATATACTTCTTAGATATTTCAGGCGCGGGTAACAAGAAAAGACAATGAGATCTTTCGATTCCCAATGTCTGCCGGCTGTTGCAACAATGTTCCATCATATCCATCCATGCAAGAGGATAGCAAGAAGCGTCAAGCCTCATGAGCCTGAATAGGCCGAAATAGTCGTGCATAATCCCAAATTAAAGCCCGGGCCCACCTAATTACTGAACCACAGTACCTCTGGTTTCAAAATCCCCTTCCCTAGACCTTAAGCCCAGCACATCGAAAGCACACAAACCCCGCATAAGCATTCAAAACCGTGCGTGAGGAGGCCCCTAGCAACCACATGATAATCACGGTAATATTGGGGGGTTGTTAGCTTGTTGGGGGAGATGGCGGTTAACTTTTCAGGAAACCCTAAACCCTACACTGGGCTGCTGTTAAGGAACCCAATTTAAGTTACTATATTGGGGAAGCCACATTATCTATTATATATACCCATTCTGTAACTTAATGTAAGTTCCTCAGATCCCTAAGTTCCCCCAGTTTCTATTTCATGTTCCATGTTCTTTTCCATTTGATTCTCCATTATAGGGGGATAATATAGCTTAGTTCAAGTTCCTTAGCAGCAACCCAGCAAACAAGACTAAACCCCAAACCCTCCTAAACCTCGCAAGCAAGCATCTGGCCACCAGGCCCCTGACTCTGGAGACTCCAGCCAGCACTAAGGCCGCTCTGCTTGTTTGAGCACCGCGGTGCTTGACTGGGTTGCTGTTAAGGAACGTGAATTAAGTTACCATAATGTGTACATATACTGAATAATATGGCTTCCCCAAAATCGTAATTTGAATTAAGTTCCCTATCAGCAACCCCAGCTGAATTTCAGCTTTAGCTCTTTGGGCCTTTACGGGGTTTAGGGAGTTCAGAGAGAGTTGTTCAGGGCGTGGTTTGTTCAGGGGCCAGTGCTGCAGGTTCAGGATATGAAGTTGCAGTGTGGGGGTGGCCAAAGCCCGAATCATGTTAGCACAGGCAGCTGAAAATTCAAGGGTCCTTGCGAGGCCGGTTTTGTCTTGATCGTTTATGTGCCGAAACTCCCCAAATACTATCAGACGACTGCATCTTTTTACATCCCCCAAAAACTGACTACGCATGAGTAGCCTTTTCACATAATTTGAACATAGATGTGTAAAGATTGCTTTGAAACAAGTTCCTCTCTTTGGGTTGCATTAGATCTTGCTCAATCTCCCAAATCTTTTCCTTCTGTAAAGACAATGACGCTGAGGATCTAACTCCATATAGTACCCCTGAGTATGTTATGTGCAGACATTCTTCAGTTGGCTTTCAGGAGTTGGAGACCCTGGGCAGGCTTTATGTAATGTATCAACAAAGAGACAAAGAGCCCACTATGCCAATAGCATTCGTTGGGTTCTGAGAATTCGGGCGACGGAGGGTTGTCAACATTATGGTCTCTTGGGGCTCCAGAATAACCACTTCCCCCTAATAATCAACGAGCCCCCCCCCTAATAATAAATATTCCGGAGTCTCAGAATTTGTCTTTTTATTAGGGTTGATATTTATTGAAAGAATTTGGTGGGGCTGCCTTTACATTCCCCTCAAAAATCAAAATCTGATTAGAATTCCTTTCAAAATCAAATGAACTCGAATAAAAATCACGTTAGAATCAAACGAAATTTGATTAAAACTCCTTTTAAAATCAGTTGAAATCCAATTAAACTCCTGCTAAAATCAATTGAAATCGAATTACATTCCCGCTAGAATCAATTGAAATTTGATTAAAATTCCTTTCAAACTCAATTAACATCGAATTAAAATCAGGTCAGAGTCAAGTCAAATTTCATGAAAATTCCTTTTAAAATCGATTGAAATCGAATTAAATCACTTTAGAATCAGTTGAAATGTAATTACATTCCGTTTAAAATCAATTCAAATCAAATTAAAATCCCGTTAAAATCAATTGAAGGCGAACTAAAATCACGTTAGAATTAATTGAAATTCATGTAAAATTCCTTTTTGAAATCAGTTGAAATTTGATTCAAATTCCTTTTTAAATCAATTGAAATCAAATTAGAAATCCTTTTAAAATCAATTGAAATCAAATTAGAAATCCTTTTAAACTCAATTGAAATCGAATTAGAATCCCGCTAGAATCAACTGAAATTTCATTAAAATTCCTTTCAAAATCAATTGAAATCGAGTTAAAATCACGTCAGAATCAATTATTGATATACAATCCTTTACAAAACCATATGAAAATCAACCAAAACCTAGGATGTCAAGGGGATCCCTAAGTCCTTTGGACTTTCTACTATACCCCCCTAATGACCTCAAAACCCATCCTAATTCATTATGGTCTGGCTCCTTTNNTTATTATTAGGGGGGTCTTATTAATAGCGGGAATTGATTAAAACTGCTGCCAATTTTTACGGTACCCGAAGTTTAGACGACCTCCCGGGTCCCAAATGGCTATATCATATCCTACAATTCCTTGCTCCTTCCTACTTTGGGATAGCCCGTTTTCGTGCAGATAGAGCGGCTCGAGCGCACCTAACTAGAGGAACACTTGGCATTGCCAAGCACTTGGCGGCATCCAACATGGTATGGAATCCTGCTACCCTTGGAGATTTGACCCTCAACGCCGGAGCTGCACCCCCAGGCTGATGGCCTTAACATTTGTGTTGTAAATGCTCAGGGCATTTGCAGAACCTCGAGGACAGTAAGTACCAACAATTGAATGGGTTGTTCAGGTGATGCAGTGCTTGTGCCACTGGCAAGGATGAGGCTATAGCCTAAGCTATCTTCGCCATGTAAGCCGCTGATTTACAAAACTCCTACTCTATGGGTCCAATGAGTCCTATCAGAAGTTTACGATTATGACAGTGGTAATTCTACTTTAACTAGCTTCACCAGAAAAAGTCCTCTGATCCGGCTACACCAATTCCAAAGCCTACATCGGCATTCCCAAAGACAAGGTATGTATTGTAGCATATTGCGGTTTATATTCGGGCTCCGCATTTATGAAAGCCATAGAGCAATCCTAAAAACTGCGACCTCCAAACTTCGACCTGTGCTTTAATTGTTAGAAGAATGCATCCTGTATAGCCACTGTTCATCCTTCATGACTTCATAGTAGACCTTGTGACCCCGTCCCCGTTTGAGCAGACCGAAAACCTAAGATGACCTAAGCAGTTACCAACATGATCGATCCCCGCATAGTCCTCCTATTAGGTATAGAAAGATTTGCCCCGAACAGAATCTAGTCTCATCAATCAGGCCCGTACAGTATGCTTGTGCTTCCAGGTGACATTGAGTCGGTCTGCTTCATCTAAGGCCTTGGACCAGCGAAGCACTCTCCTCTCCTAGAGCCCATCCCCAACACTAACTAATACGCTCCAAATATACAAGGTCTTTATCCAAGATCGGGGCGGGGGGCGTGCGGGCTGTATTGACGGTTGAAATTGTCCTGTTTCCGGTCCATAGTCGCAGCGGGAGAGGATTACATTTGAGATCATGTAGACCCCTGATTAGTATTCATGGGCCTTAACATTAGGATCCCTATNNTTTATTAATGAGGGGTCTACATTATGAGGGAAGCATGATTTTGAGGAGCTTCCGGCGCAGGTTTTTCCCTCTAGGGGTCCAGGCATGGGGATCTTTATGAGGGAAGCTCAGGGCCTTCAGGTCCGGTTTGGGGTTTAGGATTTAGGGTTAGGGGTTTAGGGTTTAGGGTTTGGAGTTTAGGGTTTAGAGTTTAGGGTTCAGGGTTTAGGTTTAAGGGGCCAGACATGTGTAAGAAGTTAGCTTCACTCCCAGTAGC
>CAJNIZ010045207.1:0-35853 GCA_905231905.1 Symbiodinium pilosum | reverse complement strand
GTGGCATGCGTACGGAACTTTATGACTAAACCCCCAAAAAGTATGGAGAAGACTTGCCTATTTGGCTACTTTTTGCAGGTTTGGGGCCATTCGTTTATCTGCTTTTGAGGTGCAGGTAAACCCGCAAAACCCTTTTTGTTCCACTGAAGGTCCTAAACTAAAAGCCCCGAACTCTTTCTGTTCCACCCCAGAATTTCCAAGGTACAGGCGAGACAGCGGGAGCTAGCAGAGCTTCAGAAGCAGCTGCGAAGCAGTTTGAGGTAGGAAAGCACTCCTTGTTTTAACCAGGCAGTTGAGGGTTTAGAGTTAGTACTTGAGAATCAGTCATCATTATGTTTATATTCCTCAACAAGAGAAACCATTCTCAGACTTCTTATCAAGTGCTCTTTGATTCTTTCCAAGGGCTCCGAAAAGAACCAACCTAGTTAAGGGTTTTGCGGGGAGTTTAATAATGTTGCAGTTCGGGTTGCTGGAAAGCACTCACGTCTTGAGGTTTCTTTTGGGTGCTACATAGGGTTTTGGAAGTATATAGGCATGGATTAGATCGGGTCTCAGGGCCGGCAAACACCCAAAGGTATAATTAAGCATGTTATAGGGAGTACCCAGAGAGCCCAATACCCCTTAATTAAGGAATATAGCGTAAATCATATCAGGGACCCTAGTACCATTTAGGCTATATTCCTCAACTAAGGGGTAGTGGGCTCTCAGGGTAGAAGCAATTTCAGGATTGAAGTGGGAGCTTAGAACCTTAAACCCTGCAAACTCTAAATCCCTTTCTGCACTTCTAGAAGCCCTTTGCGGAGTTCAATGCTAGTTAGAGGAGGGCAGGGTCATGGATTCGGGGCTTGAGAGTGAGAGCTTCACTTGCTATTGTTGTTGAGCTGGAATGCCGCTGGAAGGTCTAGGGGTTAGGTTGTAGGTTCAAGGGGGAGGGTCAGAGTTTCAGGCAGGTATAATTGGTATACGCGAACAGGTTTAGGGTTGAGGTTTCAGTCTTGGAATCCTTATTCAGTTTTTGGGGCTGATGGGACTTAGTTCCACGTTGACGGGGGGGAGCTGGAATTCGGAGTTTGCTACAAACTGTACATTCAACTTGCAGAGATGCAGGCTTCCAATAGCTTAAATCATATTCAAGACCCTAGTACCATTTAGGCCATATTCCTCGATTAAGGGGTATTGGGCTCTCAGGGAATATTGCCGGTTGCAGGGCGGGGGGAATACCCATTCTATGGCTCCCATGAGAAGCCCGTGCCAAGGATTCGGGAGGAAGAACTTCGCCCAGAGCGAGAGCAGCAAGCACCTGGGCTGCTAGGAGTATAATCCACTCCGTTTCATATGAAATCCACCAATATTATATACTCCAATTGTGGTATGTGAAGAATATATTGATCCAAATTGGGAATATTCAATCTTAGGAGGTGTGTGGGGGAGGTTTAGTGTTAGGGGGATGGGATTAAGGTTTCTATGGGGTTTCGGGGGTTAGGGTTCGTGCGGGTCTTAGGGCTTTGGGTTTGGGGTACAGCTTTCTGGTTTAGGGTTAGGACTTCTTTTTTCAGCACCTGGGATACCTACAGCAGTGCAATTCCCATCATTTGGGGTTAGTAGTAGGATGGCCTTTGGTTAGTTAGGAATGAAGGAATGGATCCTTATAGTAGTCCCTATGTAACCCATTAATACTCATTATAGTAGTTTCCATTCCTTCAAACCCTATAAACCCTCTAGTAGTTTCCACCTTCTTTTCCATTCCTTCATTCCCAGCTAACCAAAGGCCAGTTCTTCATTCACCGCCGGGAAGCAGAAAGGAAGGACCCCGTATGCATCCCAGGAGAAAGAAAGGCGACTGCGCGACGAAGAGAGACGACGCCAGCGCGAGGCACACTCGATCCAGTAGGGTTTTAAGGTCTAGGGTTTTGTGTTGATACGAAACCCCAAGGTTCCGAGTACCCCCCGCAAGTAATAGGGCCTAAAGTACCAGCAACTATTTTAGATCTTCGTAACTAATTGGACCCGCAACCTCATTGTTTGGGTACTTGGCCTCTAGGAAAATCCTGCATGGCCTTCTGATACTAAAACCCTAAACCCTAAACTCTACAAACGATTATGGTAGCCATCATACAGGATTTTTCGTATCAACCATTGGGGGTTCATGTAGGGTCTAGGGCATTTTCACTTAATCGCGTTTAGGGTTTAGGGTTTAGGGGTCCTATCATAAGTGTTTTCTGAGTTTGCTGTGCGAGTTTCGGAAGCCATCCAGGATGGTGCTGGCTGTGCTGAAAAAGTGCAGTGAGTTGTTTCAGTTCTCTTTCTACCATATCATTTTAGTTACTTACTTGTTGTTCATAACACTTGTTTTTATCAAGTTTTGAACACTGTTATTGGACCACTCCAGTTCAAGTGGCTCCGGGTCTATGGGATCCTAGTAAGTCTCTCTGCCCGCCGGAGTTGTGTTGTGCCCAACACCCCTAAACCTCTAAACCCTAAGCTTAGGTATCAGGACTTCTTGGGATTTGGCCAGCCCTTAGCAATATGGGGGTTCTAGGGTTTAGGGTTTCGGGTTTAGGGTTTAGGGTTATAGTAGGAGAATGGAAGAGAACATGGAAACTACTATAGTATATTGGGGTTACATTTGGAGTAATGGAAAAGAAAATGGAAACTACTATGATGGGATTATATAGGGTTTAGGGCTTAGGGTTTAGGCTATATTGGGATAATGGAAAAGAAAATGGAAACTACTATAGCATATTGGGGTTACATTGGGAGTACTGGAAAAGAAAATGGAAACTACTATAGTATATTGGGGTTACATTGGGAATGATGGAAAAGAGCATGGAAACTACTATAGTATCCCCTTAGCAGACAAAAGTACGCAAAGCTTCGTCATCATGCTCCCTTTACCCCATAAACCCAGCTAACCCAGAATCTCTCGATCTCCGTCCTATTGAAATTTGCATGCCTGCGTAAGTCTTTAAAGCCTGGAAAAAGTGCTTCCGCCATGCGCCTGTCATGTTCCAATGATCTCGGATTTTCTTATCTCGAAAGTCCCATTCGTTCATCTCTTCCCTAGGCCGGGAAAAACCAAGTTGTATTCAGCTCATCTCCGATGGGCTCTTACAGTTACTAACCTTGAATAACTAGTCTTCCGTACTGTGCTTGCCAAGTCTCCCCTCCTGAAACCCCGCACATCCTTACATATATCCCTACATATCCCGATATATCCCTATCTATCCCTATATGTCCCTATATATCCCTATGTACCCCTGTGTATCCATTTGTATCTCTATACCCTAACCCCTACACCCTAAACCCTCTATATCCATATATGTATGTATATTGTGTATATGTACATATATGCTCCCCCGCCCCCCCCTTCCCCCCATGATCCACCAAAAAGGCGTTTTTATGACACATCGTATTTCAGTTTATGTACATAGATGTAGCCACTTCGTTGAGTCAAGGGATCCTGGAATCCAGGATTCATGGTTGTCCATCTGATTGAAAGCAATACGAATTCCAATTTGAATTAATTCAAATTAGTACTACAGAAATCCTGGATTGAATATATTAATATGGGAATCCTGGAGTGCTGGACTATATACTGGTTCTGGATGTGGTCCTGGTCCATATAAATCCCTTATTCAACTTGATTAGATTTAATACGAAAATCCTGGAATCCTGGATTCCTGATTTTGGGGATTCTAGTTTATATACGTCCCTTATAGACTTTGGCTAAAGATAACACGAAAATCCTGGAATCCTGGGTTCTTGGTTTTGGATTGGCTGCTGGTCTATATAAATCCCTTATGAAAATGAATTCAATTTAATACGGCAATCCTGCATTGAATATTACAATATATAAACAAAGGAATATTGGAGTCCTGGCTACTCATTTCATTTTGGATGTGATCCTGGTCCATATATATCCCTTATTATAACAAATTAAGTTTAGTAAGAAATTGGTAGAATCCTAGATCCCTGATTTTGGACGGACTCACAAAAGACTAGGAAAACCAAAACAAAAACTTTCTTTGGAACTATAGTGGCTCCTGAATTTTTTTGTTTTCCTAGGAAAAAGTTGTTTTTTCTTGAAAACAAACTTTTTCCTAGGAAAAAGTTCGTTTTTGGAAAGCCTGGGCTTCTAAAACCAACTTTTTCTTAGGAAAAAGTTGGTTATTGAAAGAAATGTGTTCCAAAAACCAACTATTTATTAGGAAAAGATGTTTTTTTTCTGGAAAATCTCAATGCCACATATCGCAAAAACCCTTTTTTTCCTAGGACAAAGTTGGTTTGAGAGCCCAGGCTTTCCAAACAAAAAAATCCTAGGAAAAAGTTGGTTGTTTCAAGAAAAACCAATCTTTTCCTAGGAAAACCAAAAAAAACAATTTTTCAGGAGCCACCATAGTTCCAACAAAAATTGTTGTGTTGTTTTTTTGGTTTTGGTGCTTTTTGTGCTTTCTGTATTTCCATACTTTACTTAATAAGGAAATATATCAGCCAGAATCCAGGTAGAAACCAGAAATCCAGGAGTCCAGAATTCGAATATTGAATTTAAATAGATTCAATAAATAATTTTCCTGGACCAGAATTGGATATAAAACTAGGAATCCCAGATTCGAGGATTTTCGTGTTGACTTCACATAAATTAATGAAAAAATCTAAAAATACAAGAATCCGATTGAAACCAAGAGTCAATACAGTAATCGTATTCATTTTGAAAGAAATTAAACAAGGAATTTGTATGGATAGAATACAATTCAATCCGAAATTGTGGGGTGTCCAAAATCCGATCATGCGAAAATGCTTGTTTTTATTAGTATTTACAGTGTTTTCAGGGAGTCGGTGGATCAGGGGGGGGGGTGTCCATGTAATTACACATATGTATATACATACGTCTCTCGTCCATGTCATCGCCAATGTTGCGGCTCCATCTACCTACAACACATGAGCGCGAGTACTTGGGCTTCCCGAGGATTCGGCCCCGCGCACCGATGGGATCGTTGCTCAAAAGGCTAATGGAGGCCCCAGACGTTGAACAGCTATGAGAGAATCCGCGAAAATCACAAGCATAACCTCCTGCCCACCAACACTCAACTTTCCCTTGAGGCTGTAACTAATGAAACTACCGGCTGTGTTGAACAGCAATCTCGGGAAAATTCCTCCTGGACCCTCCTTCTAACCTCTACATACCCTAAATAGTCATATGAGCCATTGTCTAAACTCCTAGTATCCCCCTTAGTAACCCCTATAGTAGTCCCCTATATAATCCCTATATAGTCCCCTTTAAGGAGTTTAGACTATAGCTCATTTACCCCAATTTAAGGGTACCAGGAGGGTCCTGGTTGGGATGGGGGAAATGTGATTCGTCCGTGACCTGCATGCAGCGCTAGGCAAAGGCCTCGACGAGCTTCCGCAGAGCCATCATGAGCTGCCTTTCTCGGGCTTCTGCTGATGCAGGAGATCTTAAACCCCTAAACCCCAAACCCTAAACCCTAACTACTCCGTATACTACACGAAGTGGTGAAAGATGTCCTGCATCCACAGATTCTTGATAGACATGAGCTTTGAAGTTGGAAGCTAACTCTACTCTCCGGCCAGCAGACGCAGGTGTGTTGTACCCATCTAACCGAAGTTTTAGCTACCGGTATTTCATCTAGGAGCACCCCGCGGCATGAGGAAGACGATGAGCTCCATGCAAATCATTCCCCTTGATACTCCCCAGCAGAAATCCCCATCACAACTGCAAGCCCGGAAACAACTTTGGAATTGCCCGCCATTGATGTCAGGCAGGCACTTTTCACGGCAAGGGCCACGAAAGGACCCCGCGCCCCTGAAACAAAAACAAACAACATAGAACGAAAACACGTGCGTTTGGGTTGCTGAGCTTCTTGTCCTTTGGTCCATGCCACATAGCGGGCAAGCACAGGGAAGTGTAAGACGTGGTAGCACGACTGGAGAGGATGCCCGTACACCACAGCAGTTCAACGACTCTGCGCACTGAGGCGGACAACCCCTCACCGCAAAAAATGCGAGGGCCCACTAAGCCTGCGATTTATGGTTGAGCAGCTGGGATTGGCAGTTGGCTAGGTGTCTTGTAATCCGGCCCCCGATGCATTCTAAACTCCCACCCACTCTAGTATTGAAGATCCCCAATGCTCTTTATAGTAAAGCAGAATGCGGACATTTAATGTTGGGGAGGTTGGGGCTTGTTGGGATCGTTCTGAAGGAGGTGATGTTCCGGCCTGCAAGAATCGTAGTCCTCCATTTGACAGGGGCAGACTTCTTGGTCAGAAAGGGTGCACTAAAACATGTCTGAAATCTATCTAGTGAGCCCCTGGGGCCTAAACCCTACAATAAAGGCAAACCCTACAAACCCTACACCTACAAGGAGATAATAGGGGTCACTACAAAGGAAACATGAGTGCGGCACACATCATCCCCGGCCGACACATGGTGGGTGTTGCCTGCAATGGCACTCAAGAAAACTCATGGGTAGTTCCCAAAAAGGGTCCCAGTCTGGTACCCCTAATATGAGGTGCCGCAATATAATCTATGACCATAAGGGGCCCATAGTTTTGAGAATAACCAGAATATTCCGGAACGCTCCTTGTACCCCTAACAGCGGGTACCTAGACCTAAACAGAGGGTAGATGGAGGGTCTAGGCTTATACTACTTGGAGGGTCAAGCGGACTTAGTAGGTAGGTTAATGATGGGGGATAACTAGGCCTACTACATGGATTCTAGGGGTTATTGACCCGTTTATTAAGTCCCCATGACCCTCCAAGCAGGGTATGTGGCCTTGAGGGTCATACAGGGTTCCTAGCTTCAAACGTATGACTCCTGAAGAGCAAGATCCTGTGGCATTTGGGATGCTTGGCCTCTCCACTTCCTAGGACTTTGTATAGCCCAAGTGACGATAAGAGGCCCCTGGGCGATGAAGACCAAATGATAAGGTAGTTTCCCAAACTAGAGGGAACCCAATCTAGACCACTAAATACTATAATTAGTCCTTATTATGATTACCCCAGAAAAGGATCCCTAATTTTGGGAGACTCCTTTCTATTCCAGCTACACAAAACCCATATTTCCAGACTCAGGCCGCGCAAAATGGGTTACAGGAAAAAGTATACCGCAAATTAGAAGTACGCATGGACAGTCAAGTAGTGCTGTGCTTCCTACTAAGTATCTTACATGCTTGAGGCCGCGGCATGTATTCGATTTATCCAGATGATCGCAATGCGAAGTCAGACTGGTATGCGGGCGTGTTTGATGGGCGCCCTGACTATAGTATGAGAATCCAGGAATATGACGTGTCATTGAGAGGGGTGTCCGGGGGTCCCTTCTAAGCGCTTTACAGGGGCCATTTTGATAAACTCCGACTTGGCCTAAGGGTCCAAGTACCTAATAATCATATACTTACCCCAAACCTGTAGTAAAATCACTATTACCCAAAACCCAAGTACCCACTTATTGGGTACTTGGACCCTTAGGGATACAATCTTGGGACCAGTGCCCTGGCAAGCCCTGGAGACAGGAGCGCCCTTTTTACCAGGAAATCAATCTGCAATTCGGGGAAGACTACCCTAAGGGTCCAAGGACCCAAATAATAGGGCTTTAGGGCCGAAATACCATTAATGTTATACTAGTTGGGCCCTAAAACCCTATATTATTTGGGTCCTTGGACCCTCAGGGCTACAGAGCAGCAGAGCGGCACAACTTTTTGCATTGCTTCCGGGCCGCGATGCATCCTTTGGGGTTTCTTTTCACATGGTTCAGGGTTGCGGGCACACACACCGTCATGATGCTCAATATTGTGTTTCACGATGTTGGTACCAACCAAAGCATACCTGATGCTGCACAAACACTTTGCAACTGAAATGTGTACCCTTAACGTGAACGTGGATGTTTCTGCAACGATGAAACGAGCATTACTTCTAAGAACAACAAGTACGAACCGTGCAACTCTCACAGAGTCTAGGATGAATAAGCGACCCCCTCTCCCGAACCCAGGGATACTCGTTTCGTCAGCCCTTTCTTCCATACAATAAACCCTAAACCCAGTGCAAAACAGAAAGTCTGATTGGGGTCGTGGGTTGGCATTATGCCTCTGAGGTTCTATCAAACGAGACTGCACTCACATACACCCAAAACAATCGGACCACAGCGGTGTAGTAAGCCCTAAATCCGAAACCGAGTAAAGGGAGCTAAACCTTCACAGGCCATACCCTGAGGGTCCAAGTACCCAATAATCATATACTTCCCCAAAACCTTAAAATAAATTACTATTACCCAAATCCCAAGTACCTAAATATTGGGTACTTGGACCCTTAGGGATACAGCTCAGTCTGACATTGTCGGAGAATCATCGCCTGCGACCCTCGGCTGGTGCAATCTCAGTTGGTGCAATCTCGGTTGGTGCACCCATACAGTTGTAGGGTTTAGGGTTTAGGGTCTTGCTGTGCACGGTTGAGGGTGCCCTAAATCCTAGACCCTTGGGTTCAGTCTTTATGTCTTGGGAGTCATGGAAAGAGGCTTGCAGTCAGCGAGGTTGCCGCTCAGGGTTTAGGGGGTGATCCACCTTGTGCTACCCACAGCGTGGGTTTAGCACTTTAATGTAGGCCCACGACTAGGACTTAGGGTTTCAAGTTTAGGGTTTGGGGGGCGAACCTAATGCAGACCATGAATAACAAAACTCTTCCTTTTAATTCGGGGTTTAGGTTACCATGTGCAAGCTGTGCACTCTAAGCCTTGTGGGTAAGTAGCATAAGGTTAGCTAACAACTGCTTTTTGTGCTGTGTTTTTTCGTGCGTTCCTTTCATGCACCAAGCAGTGGGTTCCCTGGAGCAGTCTCTGCCTCTATAATCTCGCACTGAGGTACCGGTTGCGTTGAGAGTTTGCCGGAATCAACATGCCGAGTGGGGCCAGGAAACAAGCATCAGATAGGCTGAAGTGACGCCAAAACCCAAAAATCCTCAACGCGAAGCCTTAAACCCCGAACCCGACATCCTAAACACCTAAAACCCCGATTTGAAAGCGCTCAAGCCATTTGCCGATCATGCACTAGGCCAGACAACCTACTCCCTGCTTAATTCCTGTAGAAGCCTGACGTAGCCTTGTAAAGCCTACGAAAAGATAATATAATGTCCAAGGGAGGCATGTTGAATTTCTGAAACCTATAATGTTTCTGTACAGGATGTGTGGCTTCTCGGATTGCGCAAGTCTAGTCATGGGGCTGTGGATTTGAGGTTAGGGCTTGCCAAAGCCAAGCAGAGGGCAGAAGATAGTTGAAAGCTTGCCTTATGACATGGGAGCCCCCATAAACCCTAAAACCTAAACCAATCCCTTCGCTCTGACCATGCACGCCCCAAGTAGCCACTTTCAAAACACATCCGAACCCCCTTTGCAGATTCTTCCCTTCACTCTTCCTCTCTTACTTGTCCGCATACAGGGCGCTCCGCAGCATGTTAAGGGGGCTTTTCGCGGTCCATATAGTAAGGATGATGGTATACCGGGCGTCTAAACGGGGGGGCCATATGAGCTTTGAGTATAACTACTGCGCGCTACCAAGCTGAGCCTGATAGTAGCAAACTTAAGCGTTTAGGGTTTAGGGTTGCAAACCCCTGATACCTCGACAATGGGTCAAAGCCAATGCGCGATGCGCAAACATCATGGCTTGAAGAGATCTTCCTGGACCCCAGGGTGGGCAACATAGCCCAACAACACACTGAATCACAAACCCTGAACCCTAAACCTCTGTCGTTGCCCGAGTTCTTATCCTAAAGCGACGAGCCTGCAGTTCAACCCCTCTCAAACCTTAAGACCCCAAACGCGCGAAATGTAGAGTTCCAAATAATCTGTAAACATAATGCCGAGTCTATGCCCAAATCTATCTTACACGTGTAAACGGAATCTAGAGCCAGAATTTTGGCTATTCTGATAATTATTCAGGCCACTTTAGTACGTGAAGGGTGGTTTGGGGGGTTGAGTCAAATGGCATGTACTCTTCGCACAATATACAAACCAAAAAGAAGTATAAGCCTACACTCTTTGGGAGCCATAGTACCAAATAAATCACAACCCAGATGCGGGGGCAGGACTACAGCGTAGTTTTTACAGGCTGCCAAATCCTCTGGCTCTTGCTCATACAACGGGATGAAATGGGAGGTTCTTGAAACATGCGTGCTTCAGACTTCAGGAACATCGTTTATACACCCCACGACGAGCTTGTAAGTCCCAAACCTTCAAGGCAGGGCTTTCAAACCTCAAAGCCCAGGTACCGCTGCACTGACAGCGATATTGCCCTATATTACCCTATATAACCCATTACAGTTTCCATTTTTCTTGTCGATCATCCCAATATAACCCCTACATAATCTTGCACTGCCCAGGCACCGCCATACGGACATCGAAATGCCTTGGCGAGGAAGTTTGAGATAGCATGGACACTTCATTTGATCACATGATCTCCATGAAGAATATCCGAACAGCTAGTTTGAGCACGTTTGTTTTCCGGCATAACCGACTGATGCAGCAAGACGCCGCATTTTGATCCAGGATTTAACACGAATCACCTGAAACCATCGCTACAAAACAAGATATCTCTGAAATCTGTTTGGTTAACTATGTGGGTGTATACTGAACTTCAAGAAAATGTTTGCCCAACATCGCAGAAGCCTCAACAACATTTCCGTCCACAGAATGCCAGACATTGTTCTCACCCTAAACCTGAAACCGTGCAGAGTCCTTCTTCTAGGAGGGACTGTTCATGTCCTTTTGACGTCAATTCGAGGTATATTTCCAAGTTTACCTGCACAATACTTACTGCGCTGCGTACGTCGCACGTGCAAAAAGCTCCCTGATCACCGAAGTCTTGCATCTTCAGCCATAGAGCCTCAGTCTACACATACGCCACCATGAGCACCTTTTCTGAATGTCTACTTTGCAGTAACCAGAAAACAAGGCAATAGACCCCCTACCCTGCCCTATCCTACCCTACCCTCTTTTTCAGGGTACCCAAATAGATAGATATGTATACTGACGTAAAGTTAGCTACCCGACACAGAGGGGTATAGTATAATGTACTAGGGCTCCAAGTACGCCCGGCCACTAACTGTCAAGGACCTACAGGGTCCTCGACGCAATAAGGAAAGCACATCCGAATTCCAGGTTTAGCGTTTTGGGGTTAGGGTGCCAATTACCTACAGTTGAGTGGTCATCACCTTTAATGAGTAGGTACAACCCCGAAAACTGTAGGCAACTGAGGCTACACGTGGGGCGTAGGGTTGAGGGTCTATGAGAGCTGAGACTGAGATGCGACATCTTGGGCCACCATGCGTCCGGGCCCGTCTGTGCCTGGCTTTGGTGCGCGTTTTATAGGTTTAGGGTTTAGGGTTTAGACCTGCAGGTGGACGTGGCGGTTTAGGGTTTAGGGGTTCGCCCATTGTCTGCAATTTATCATACCACCTGAACATGAGAGAATTACTACGAAAATGAAGGTCATCAGGTTAATTACAGGTAATTACAGCTTCGGACGGTGGAATCAGTCGCACATGGCTGCAAGTAATTTAGTCACCTGAAGCTAGAAAAGCGCCTTGGCGGCTATTCAGGTGTGTGCATTTCCAACTATGCAGTTGCCAAAATGAGGCTCGGCCGAAAAATCACGCAACGAAAACATAATCCCTGGCCCTAGCTAGGGTTGTGACTTTACAACATCCAAATGCCTTGGCTTTTGTAACCTAATAGAGCCGCTTGCATATAGTGAAACGCATCTGCCTCAGCAGAAACACAATCAGCAGTTTCTGGGACGAAGGAATACCTGGACCCCAAAAGTATGTAAAATAATTGCCTTGATGGCTGTTGTTTTGGGTTTAGGGCCTTTTTGTTGCTTACTTTTGGGGCTTAGGTAAGCGTTGGTCAGGAGAAGTCTGCTTCAGCGCTGTATCACGGCAAACCCTCAACCCTAAACCCCAAAACCTAGGCCAGGCATTTTGCAGCTCTGTTAGGCAGCCCGTAACCTCGATGGCGGAAGAAGACTAAACCCGAATCCCTCATGATTCCAGAACTTGGGTAACTTGGGTTGCCGTTGCGGAACTTCAACTAGGTTACCATGATATGGGCAGGTAGAGTTTAGGGTTTAGGGCTTAAGTTGCCAGAATACGAGTCAGTATATTAGTAAATCATAGGGATTCCCTATTACGTCCATTGCCTCATCGGAAGGAGATAAGAAAATGGCTAGTTGACCCCACTCGGCTAAATCTTAGACCCTGGTTCCTAAACCCCAGCGCAACTTGTTGTACCTGTCATGGTGAAAGACTTGTAAAAACATTGCGACCCCTGAACCCCGAGAGCGGTCTGGATCTGCACACCGTTCTCAAGGTTCCCACGTTACCCCAGGCATTACCCCAGGAATTACCACAGGGATCTAAGTGGCCCAAACTTGGTAGTTTATCTAAATATAGACTCTCGCACTTAGGATTAAGGGTTTAGGGCCCAAAGCAGGTAATCTTTCCATACGAAGTTTAATTAGACAGCTAGATAACTAGATAGATAAATAGATAGATATATACATATATATATATTTCTGTATGTATGTACATACTAACGCAAACAGGCTTTACATATTGGGGGACATATATACTCGGATTCCTAGCGTTCTAGGCTGAATGACGGTGCAGTAAGACCTGGCCTTTACCCAGAAACTTCTCAAGCCTTGACATACAAAAACTACCTCACACACTGATCACGCTTCACCACGAACCCCAGGCCTGATGACAAAGAGATAAACCTCGTACCCTAGGGTTTTGGGTTTTGGGTGAAGAGATGAACCCCATACCATCGCGTTAGGAACTTGAGCGCGCCTTACCAATCAGCATCTTAGTGTTTTCGCTGTAGCTTAGGTCCACCTTGCTGTCTTTGGGGTGGTATAGAGCCAGGTTTGGGCTTAGGGTTGGGTTTGGGTTTGGGGTTTGGGTTTAGGGTTGAGGTTTTTTTCGAAAGCCCAAGACCTAAAGCGAGCATACCCTCTACCCAAGAAAGCAGTTACACACGTGTACCACATTATTAGGCTTGCTGCTTGGGAGCCAGGAGCTAAAGTCCATATTTTCCGGTCACTAGCTGACAGCTAGAGAGTGGGGGAGTGGATCCCTATAGCCTATAACAATCCCCATATATGCCCCTATAGTGGCACCTGGAATCACTGCCCCACTCCCTCTGAAGCACCAGTAGCTAGAAGGTTGCGGTCAGCCTGGAAAGTATGGCAGCTAGCAAAATGCAAGAGGCATCGACAGCATACCAAGAAATGGGGATAGTCATGCGTACCGCTTGTTCCCGAAGACCCTGAACCCTGAACCCTAAACCCTACCAAAGATTCTTGTTAAGTCCTCAACTTGACCGCCCAACCCCGCAAGTAACACAAGGGTCACGGCCCCAAACAGGAATCTACCACGTGTCCATTCTGGAGTCATTCCCTATAAGGGTCCAAGGACCCAAATAATGGGGTGTTAGGGCCCAAATTCTATCAATATTAATGGTATTTGGGCCCTAGAGCCCTATTATTTGGGTCCTTGGACGCTCAGGGTAATCTTGCATCAACATGAGAGCTTCTAGCATCAGATGATCCTCTTCTCTTGTCAACAAGCCTGCAGTATTTCAGGAACTCTCACATTATCTAGGGTTTGTTGTGGCTGCTCTACCGCTCTCGGTTCAAGGGCTCGAGCCCAAAGTGCCAAATCCATGTCAAAGGCTAGCCCGTCGGATCCAAGTATGCAGATGCTCTCTACATTGTCTATGAATATTACCTTCATTGGGCTACGTGGATCCGACTTAGGGCAAGGTTTAACAGTTTAACGTGCAGGTTTCCGAATCAACATTGGAGAATCTTTGGCAAAAGGACCCAAGAGCATTTTCAGCCCAAAGCAAGGAACGTTTTGTGAAGATTGGGGGAAAGGATAGACGTACAGCAGGATTCAGCGGTTCATACATACTGCAACATCATAATCACATGGCCTCCACAGTCGTAACCCCAAATGCTCCAAGGCACTGTGACAGACACCTGCGTCAGATGCTTGGAGCTTTTCAAGCCGCGGACGATGCCCAGCAACATCGTGTCGTTTAGGTAGTTGTCCTGATGTTTAAACTGTTGTTATATTGGGGTAGTATTGGGATAATGGAAAATACAACGGAAACTACTACTTACGGTTTAGGGTTGAGGAATTTTGCCGTTTACGGCGTTGAACCATGAACCCGAAGCCCTCAAACTTGAAACCGAGAGCTTCAAGCTCTGCCCGAAGAACGCTCGCATGCCTGTGACTTCACTGACAAGATGCTACTGCAACCGCACTGTCCTAAATACGAGCCTAAACCCTAAACCCATCTATACCCTAAACTCCTAAACCCAAAACCCCTAAACCCTGGAACCCCAAACTTCTGAAGAGGCAGGCAGCTCTGTGGTTGCCATTTGGGTGTAGGGTTTAGGGGTTTAGGGGTTTAGGGTTTAGGGTCCATGTTTGTTTGAGGGCACGAGCCTAGCTATAGCAACAAGAAGGCCATCCTAAGCCGTACATGGAGTTTGAAATTTCACTACAACCAAGGTAGACAGGTGTATGAACTTAGGGCTACATGAGATTCGTTCTAGTCAACTACACCTCCACGGAACAATGTCCTAGCGGCCATGCCTACGTAAAACTTACAGCCCTACACTCCTAAACCCCTCAACACCCATGAGCCTTAAACTTGGTTGCTAGCGAACTTCTACATTCTCCAGAGGGTCCAAGTGCCCAACTACGGGCAATTGCGTTTAGGGTAATAGTAATTGCAGTACAGATTTTGTGTAAGAATATGATTATTAGGTACCTGGACTATTAGGGTGCTATTGATAAGTTGAAATAGCTCCAAAGCCCTCAAACCTCAAACGCTGAACCCTGAACCCTATAAACCTCAAACCCTTAACACTTGCAGACCCCGTAAACAAGGCCATAGCGTCTACGAGGTTCAGCTTCTCGAGGTGAGGTAGCGCAGGCAACACCTTCCAGGGTTTAGGATGTTTAGGGGTTAGGGTTCAGGGTTCAGGGTTTCCAGGGTTTAGGATGTATGGGTTTAGGCTTTGAGGATGTATGGGTCTAGGATTTAGGGGGAAAACGTCACCATAAGTCTCTGAAGTCTGTGCAAGGCTTGTGCGGGAGCTTTCTTACATGATCCCTAAGTCTTCCTGAAAAAGGAGGCCTTTTGGCCTCCGTCCCAAAGCAGGATTGTTTCCATAGTGGCTAAGCAAAGGAAATCTTACCTTTCATGTTAGTTCAAGGAAAGCAAGATATGATCTAAGTCTATGTTGAAGACAGTAGTAACCCCAACCTCCCCCTATAACATACTAGTCACATTCGCGTTCTACGGGGAGTGTTTACTGGAAGTTGCCACTTGGCCTTCAATATCTATATATCAAAAATTAGAAACACGCATACATACTTCAAGTGTGCGCAAACATGCAAGCTAAAAATGAGATAACATATATGTATGATTAAAATCTGGCGCAAGTTATGAAGTTCATATTTGCACTTCAGGTTTAGAGATTACACGTTTTATGCCAAGGGTTAAATAGAGTTTAGAGTTATGCGATTATCAAAGCCACAGGCAGGGGTTTCCCAAAGATATATGCTTTCATAAGTATTGAGTACATCTTGAGTGTTGGCTTTGCATACTGGAGTTGGCTTGCCTATCGGGTTGCATACTTGGTTGCGTAGTTGTTACATATGTGTTGCGTATTGCCTGGTCTGTTTTCAGCAGATTAGCTCCACCAAAAGCAATGAACATGCAAAACAGTGTGTGCTTTGCGTATTTGTTGCTTATTGCCTGGTTTCTTTAAGCACACAAAATTCAGACACATGCAGGACATATACACAAAAATGTGCAGCACAAGATGCAAGGCAAAAACAACATGCAAAGCATGCGCAAAAAGTGTAGGCAACAAATCCGTATATATAACTTGTTGAAAAAACTTAGCTGCAGCTTTTTAATTTGTAGCCTGCTATTAACCTCATAAGTTTAGAGTTAGACTTATAGGGACTTGGGGCTTTAGGTTATGTGCTCCGAGTTCAGAAATTGAAGTCAGGCCTGTGAACCCAATTAGCTACAGTTCGGCAGTAGTGACCACTTCTCAAACCCTAAACCCTAAATCCTGAACCCTAAACCTAGGTAATTTTGGTTACAGGCAGTCTTGCTGCAGATGTTGTTAGGATTGGGTGGATGCCAATGTATACTGGGAAAGTCAGCTAACCCTGCTTCTTGCAAGGCCAGTGCAGTTGAACCAAGTAAGGGTGCATTATATTCTGCTTACACCGTGCTACGCACTAAAAAAGGATATAATCTTTCTCTACATTACGGACGAACTAAAAGACTACCCAACTGAGTCAGTAGAGTTTTGGGCTTTGGTCTTTGGGACGTGGCTATTAATGGCACTTCTGTCCCTTTTATGACCTATAGAATATAGGACTCAGGCAATGTAGACAAAGAGGGTTTGACCTCAGGCCTGTAGGCTCAAATTAATCAGCCGATTTTGCTAACCCGACCTCTGAATTAGGGCTCGATGACCATCGCATGACTCTTCTAGTGTCGTAGCTTTGGAGGTTGAAGTTAGGAAGGCCAGGTTTTTGTAAAATAATACCCCTCTAAAGCGTAAGGTGAACTGACGGTTTGTTCAGGGATTGTTAGCTCCATAGGCCCTAAACGCTGTTTTCTCAAACTGCTTCGAAGATCCCTAGACCATCCCTATCGACCCTTATACCTACCCCCATTTTAGGGTGCCTCATTGCTATCTATATGTGTATATATATATATGTACACATGCCGAATTGGTTACCCTCGAAAGGAGCTTTAGCAAGGGTTCTGGGGCTGTGGCCCAAGGGTTGTACACCCAAAAATTTCTGCGACAATGCCCCCAACTCCTGTTCATAGCCTAAAGCCCTGAAGCCTTAAACCCCACAAAAGGTTTCAGGGTTTAGTTTATGGATTAGGGTTTGGGGATTAGGCTTTAGGGTTTAGGGATTAGGGTTTGGGGTTTTGGGTACGGAAAGTAGGCAGACCCTGCCGGCGCCTGAGATAAGTTTCCCGCCCAAGCTGCAGTATCCTCTGAAAACAGAAAAGCCAGAGATGCACAGAAGCTTAGGGGGGGCTTAGGGGGCTTAAAGGTTTAGGGATTAGGAAGCTTAGAGGGTTTTAGGGGCTTAAGGTGGTGGTAGCAGAAGTGGTAGTAGTTGTCTTGGTGGTGGCGGTGGTGGCGGTGGTGGTAGTAGCAGCAGCAGTACTGCGGCAAATTAAAGCTTAGAGTTTGAGGTGTGCCTGTCACTCCAACTGCCTTCAGTTATATGGGTTGTATCGGCTACTTAGCGGGTAATAACGAGCTGTAGCTTATTGGAGTTGCAGGTAAGGTATAGGGCTTCAGGTTTAGGCTTGCGAGCTGCCCTCCTCAACACACATACGGAACCTTAAAAGGTCTTGATAAGCACTACCTTAGACCCCAAAGACCTTCAGTTTTAGGATTTCATATAAAGAATTATACTATAGGGTCCTAAGACTGAAGGTCTTTGAGGGTCTAAGGTAAGCTGTATTTGAAAGGAGGATACGCGGGTCACCATGTAGTTTGGATACGCGGGTCATCATGCTAGTTTGGCATTGCATAGCCCTGCATTAGGTGTGGATCAGCTTCAATTCCGAACTATCATGTCTTAACCACCAACTTCTACAGCGTGCAGAAGGCATCTGCTTTTCATGTCCTTCACAGAAAACGAATACAGATCATAGCCGGGCAATGTAAAATCCTACCTGTATGATAAGCCTTACCTGCAACCCCAACTACCGACAGCTTTATGGGTTGTACTTACACTTTAGGCGTGATAGCTGCAACATGGCAGCGTCTTTAACATCCTGGCCCCTAAAAGCACTCCCAGTAGGATCCTCCGTGTAGTGATCTTACGCTTAACAACTGCCCATAATCCCAATTACTTCGAGTTTTATGGGCTATGCCTTGTAATTGGGAGGCAATTACCACAAGACTGTAGGTACTCTCATGCCAATACAGCACCTATAGCGTTATGGTACTTGGTATGTGATACATGTAACTGCACACCCTCCGCGCTCCCTCTCCTGCACAAACAACTAGAGGATTCTAAGTAAAGGGCCCCCCAAACTTGGGCTCAGAGATCTTCAGCTCAGCCTCATGGCAATCATTTTGGACCTCTCCCTATCCCTGCGGCTTGTTGTAAATATTAAGCCCTTTCTTAATTTCTTTCATGAAGGCCCTCTAGGATTTGGAGCTTCGGATATGGGTTACTCTCAAAATTTTAGGGCTTTTTGGGTTATAAATTATATCACCGCCCCTAATATTTAACTTTGGGACCTACCCAAAAAATAACGGGGATTAACATCTAATTCAAATTCCATAGACCTAGCATTGACCAGATTATTCTGTGACCTGCTTCAGGGTTTAGGCTTAGGGTTTAGGGTGCTACTGGGCCAGGTAATACTACTCCTTGGCAGGCATCTGCTGGGCAATTTTTCAATACGCGATTGAACAAAAAATCGATGGTTTCTGGCAAAGAGGAATCTGGAATCCGGAATGGGACTCGTTTCTAGGTAAACGGCTCAGTTTTTCTGTCTTTGGGGTTTCCACTTCAGAGACAAGTGCTATAGAATGTTATTCATTCCGTACAGGACAAAAGTTCACTCTAGTCCGTACCCTTGTTCTTTACTCCGTTTGGCCTAAAGAAAGTTTGCCCTATTCCGAACCACTGTAATATTGACCAGCCAAAATTAGTAGGAGTTACACTGGTAATCTGATCCTTGAGGACTCCAAGTGTCACCCGTAGAACACATGTCTTTCTATCGGCCTTGTGTGAAGATGCGGTAAGTACGGGCCCAAGCTCTCACTTGCAAAATAAGCATACGCATGATGAGCACTACTGTTGGTACCAAAAACTCTGCATGACCTTGGTATATCAAATATAAAGAATTCCCAAGGTATTAGGCGCTTCGGGCCATGCAGGAACTTTCCCTAAGGGTCCAAAGCCGAAATCATAGGGTTTTAGGGCCCAGATACTATAGTGTTAATGGTATTTGGTGCCTAAAACCCTATTATTTGGGTCCCTGGACCCTTAGGGTTCAGTATCCACTGTTGTTCTAGTCAAGCTCAGCGAAGCGATCCAACATCCTGGCTTTCAGGAGCCCAGGGCCCACCGCAACATGGGGTTTAGTTGAGGGTTTAGGGTTTAAGCCCTAATCCGGTTTGCAGTTAAGGCTTCACTTACTGGTGCTTAGCAAGGCACAAATGGATTTCATGCCTATCTAATCCGCATAACATACTTTCTAATTTCCAACTAACCCCCAGTAAGTTTAGGGCTCAAGGTTAACCTTGACTCTGCGATTGAAACCATATAGGCCCCTAGTATGGGGGTTTAGGGTTTAGGGTTTGGGGCCCTTTACCCCGGGGTCCTTATATACCTACTATATACTCTAGATACCCGCTACAGGGTCTCTGGGATCCCCCGAAATAGCCCAAGGGTCCATATCAAGGGCCCATACTTCTGGACTTGGATTGACCCTCCATCCAGAAGCTCCTATGCCGTTGCTCTCAGGTTTGTTATGGATTCGCTGTCCCTTACGCGGAGTGGAGTTAGAAAAAAACAATGCAAACCCTGACCCCTAAACCCTGAACCCTAAACCCTAAAGCCTAAACCCTAAACCCTAAAGCCTAAACCCTAAACCCTAAAGCCTAAACCCTAAACCCTTACACTTCGATCCTCTTCTCTGGAAACAACATGCCGAAGTGAAAGTGCGCGCAACTGGGGCATCTTCATAAGCTCCTCTGCGGCTGAGTACCAAACCTCAAAGGGTCCAAGGACCCAAATAATAGGGTCCCTTTAAAGGGGGTTCGGGATATATAGGGATATTAGGGGACTATATAGGGGTATTTAGGACTCAATAATTCGGGTTTTAGGGCCAAAAAACCATGAATATTACAGTACTTGGGCCCTCAAACCCTTTTATTTGGGTCCTTGGACCCTTAGGAAAATTCTTTACTGGGTCGTTGTTACGGGACTTAAACTAAGTGACCATAATGGATGGGTATATCGTAGATTGGGTTGCTGTCAAGGAATTTGAGTCAAGTTACGACAATATATGGGTATATCGTAGATTTTCCGTGATTAATCTAAGTACCTTAGCAACAACCCAGTTTAAGGAATCTACGGGCTTGTCAGAAGACACAGGGGTTTGTAAGGGGATGTAGAGGTGTTCGGGGCTTAAAGTTTAGGGTTTAGCGTCTATATAGGGTCTGGGGTCTACCGAGATGGTCCAAATACCCAGCAAGATCGAATATTTCCAGAAGTTCAGACTTTGTCCCAGCTGCTACGAGCTTCATTGTCGAGAACCCAATTTTTGTGGCTTAGATGGGTATTCGAAATCTGTCCTGTAGCGTTTTAGGCTGTACAGTGCGTGGTTTGTAGGTTTTGCTCATGCAAGACTGGGATAAAGAAGGTGGATCGTTTTTCCCCCCTTACACCCTAATCCTGTAAGGCATCAAACCCTAAACCCTAAACCTTGGGATCCATGTACGTAGGCTCTGTAGACACCCAAAGCTAACAAGGCATTCTATGTTTTGAGCTCATCAATTCGCCCCAAACCCTAACCCCATGCCCTAAACCCTTAAGCCCTAAATACCAGGACATTCCTAGTACGCTTAAATGGGGGTTCTATGGCCCCTGATAGTAGGTACTTAGGCCTAAATTGAGGGTAGTTGGAGGGTCTAGGAATACTGAGTTTGTTGAATTAATCTTCCGTCTGTTGGGGCTCGCTTTGGGGCGGGGAAGTCTGCGTGAGGTGGTCACGCCAAACTGCTGTTGCGCCATTCCGGGTCTAGCGTTAAGGGTTCTCATCCTGCTGGGCCCAAGCATTGGCAAGCGCCATGCGAGCAATAGGGCGTTCGCGGCACATTGGCCAAGCTGCACTCGCTCGCAAGGGCATCCCAAGGCACTGACGATGGCCCCATAGCACAGCACTGTCGCAGTCACTTGCCTTTTCCCCGAACATCCTCGGCGCTACTCCGAACGATGGCCTCAGGCATGGAGTCATTTTCGGTGACAAGACATGCGCAGGAGAAAGAACACCGGCCAAGGCAGTCGATGGCAGAATCAGCAGCGCTGCTGAGGGCGAACTCCTCAGAAGGCCCTCTTTTGGTCAAGATCTCCGGCTGCATAGAGAGAGGTAGTCGGCACCTTGTTCCACATGATCTAATTCTGCAGAGCTGTCTTGAACGCAGACTTATCGACGGAACTTCGAGGGACGCTTTGCCCCCAATCCTGATCACCACTGCCGCGAGCGCAAAGAAATCAAAGCCGCCTTGGCTGTGATGTGTTGGCCTGGACATTTGCTCAGGCAAGCCGCCATAAGCGGGCTGGGTTCCAACAGCATCTCATCCTTCTTAATCGCTCGCATTACATCGCGGAAGGTGCTTGCATCCTGTCCGTATGGGAAAAAGCCATAGACTGCCCGGTAGAAGAAAACGCCGAAGGCCCACATGTCGATGGGCGTGTCTACATAACCTCCAGCATGGCGTATACAGCTCTGGACACATGTACTGCGGAGTGCCCATTCTCACTCGCAGGTCGCCCTTTTTTCGAGCAATGCCAAAATCGATAATGGTGACATTTAAATTGCCGGCCAATACCAAGTTGTCTGCCTTGAAGTCTTGGTGCACCACGTCGCTTAGGTGCAAGTACGACAGTCCGCAAAGCGCCTGCTTTGCGATGGCAGCTGCAGTTTGCTGATCAAGCATTCCCATCTTGTCGATGAGCTGGGCCACGTCACCACCGTTGTGATAGCTCATTATCATGCACAGGCAGCTGCCCGTTTCCAACACATCCCAGACGTGTAGGATGTTCGGGCGGCTTAAAGGCGTGAGGATGCGAATTGCATTTCGCAGAGCATCGCCCGTCTGGTCTTCGCCGCGAAACCATTGAAGCCATTGGAAACCTTAGGCAACACCTTCTCCACCTCTGAAAAAGATCCAATGCCCACCACCTCGCCAAAGTCATACTTGAGGCAAGGATATCTCATTGGTTTCAACTGGCACGCAGCCGGGAACAAGAAGTCAATGCCACGCAACTTCCCAGGCTGGCGCTTCATCATGGACGAGCTCGGCGGGCCGCACAGAAAGTCACCAGGCCGCATTCGTGCCATGGATATACTTTGCATAAAATGTGTTACCGTACAATGCCTGCTCAAGAACGAGGTTGAGTAATGGACACGGTAATATCTGCTTCGGAGGGATTTGATTATCAGGTACTTGGACACTTGCTCAAAGGGATCCAGTATCTGAGGCGTGGGTTAGGTACTTGCAGAAAGTTGTCCTCCAAGAGCGTTTGGTAGGAACGGTACTTGTACCCCATGTCAATGTCTGTCAAGCCTACTTGCCTTTTTCAAGCAGCGAATAAGAACAACTGATCAGGAAGCCTGAATGACCCTAAGGGTCCAAGTACCCAATAGACATATACTTACCTCAAGACCTGTACCATAATTACTATTACCCTAAACCCAAGTATCTAATTATTGGGTACTTGGATTCTCTGGGTAAGAAGGTCATCGCTCAGAACAGTATCAATGATACATACTGCGGGGCCCAAAGGCGTACAACTTTTAGCTAGTGTATTTTTGCAGCCGTTATGGATACTAGTCATTTAGTCTCCCACGGCCCTGTACGGAAGAGCTACTATGGAGTCGAATTGAATTAGGCGCAGGAATGTCAGAGACTTCTTGCAATCTGTACGGGCCCGTTCGGCACCGCCAACAATCTTTTCTGTGGGGCTGATTAATGGTGTGCTTGAAGCCACCAGTGTGAACTTCTGAAATTGTAACTTTGTTGGCATCCAGGTAGAAGAAAGGCTGCCCCGCCCCTAGATCCAATCCTTCAGCTGCAAACCTGACAACTGGATCTACGACCTAGATCTAAACCTGAGGTCCTGATATCTGGACATCCAATGGAAGTATGTAGAAGAAAGGCCTCCAGGACTGCTTTTATGGGGTTTTAGGGCCACTATGTCACCTCGCGAGGTCCACGTATCAGTTTTCCTTTCAAAGCTGCCAAATATGCATAAACAATGCCCATTTACAACAATGATCTACCCCCTAAACCCTAAACCCCAGATAGTACTTTCCATTTTCTTTTCCATTACCCCAAGATTGCCAATATACCCCCCAATATTATCCCAATATTCCCAGTCCATGGGCTCCGGAAGAAATTCGCTTCGGAAGGAGTTACTGTCCAGGATGAGCTCATGTAGCTTCGGCAGCTTCTGGCAGGCCTAAAAGGTCTGTGTTTAGGGGCTTGGAGTTGTGGATTCAGGGTTTAACCAGGGGTTTAGGCTGTTTAGAGTTTAGGGGCCAGGGGCTTGATTATGGTTTGGCGTCGATCAAGGAATGGAACAGGCTTCAATTGCATGCCATTACACATGGACAACATACAAATATGAAATCAAAAGATACCAGAACCGAAAAGTATGTAAAATAATTGCCTTTGTCGCTGTTATTTTGGGTTTAGGGCTATTATTTTGCATACTTTTGGGGTTGAGGCAGCCTACAACTTGATTCTACTCGAACCTTCCTTGGCTCGTGCCAGAAAGCGCTTTGCTGCTTAGGGTGTCCAGAGCCTCTGAAGAATTGTTCTCAGGAAGAAATAGATGCAGATACCATGGGAACTTTTGGTTTCGATGGATTCAATCTACTAGACCAAAACCCTAAAGGTCCAAGTACCCAAATAAAAGGGTTTTAGGGCCCAAGTACTATAATGTTAGTGGTATTTGGGCCCTAAAACCTTATTATTTGGGTCCTTGGACCCTTAGGGGAAGCCCTAACTATTCACCACTCCACCCCTAAGCTCTCGGCAGCACACCCGGAATTCTAGCCAAGCGGCCTCCAACATAACCTCGGCTCAGGGGTTTCGGCTTCGAGGCTAGGATTCAAACTGGGTTGCTGCTAAGGAACTTAAATTAAGTTACTATAATGGGTATATGTAGTAAATAATAGGGTTTCCCCAATATAGTAACTTAATTTAATTTCCTTAACAGCAACCCAGTAAAGCGTACCCTCTCCCAAACAAACACCAAAGCTGCTAAAAAGTCGTTTACAAAGACTGCGACTCTTTTGAAACCATGCCATATTGAGTGGCATCTTAGTTTGGAGAAGGCTCACGGGGCTGGGGAACAGGGGCTGACAAACCCTAAGCCCTGTTTAGGGTCAAACCCTTTTCGCTGGTGGGCATACAAAATGCCCCGTGCATGACCCGGAACGGCGCACAAAGTCTGTGCCCACGAAGACCTCAGCCTCAAACCCTCAGACCCCTATGCGCATTTAGGGTTTAGGGTTTAGGGTTTCTATGCGCATTTGTGGACATGATCCCCAAGCGGAACACCAAGAATGTCCTGAGGATCATGGTTAACCCCAGCCTGGCCTGCGCTTTGGACAAATCCCGTATCCAAAACCTGACGTTATAAAACAAAGGAAGCTGTGTCTCTAGCTCAGGGCGAAACCCTAAAGCCTTTTGGCTTGAGTTGGAGCTTCCATGCGAGCCACAGCTGATATTTCCTACAGAATGTAATGGATATGGGTTCCTTATTCGGGGTTACATTAGGGACTATACTAGACTACAATTGCAAAGGGTCCCTTAGTAGGGCTGATATTGCCAGTAGCTCATGTAGCCAGGTGACCCAAGTCCACCAAGAATGACTAGCCGTATCCCTGTAGACTGAAAGGATTCTACGGACTAGGTAGGTCCGTCGTGGCAGGTATGTATCTCGGAACAACCGGATTTGTCAAAAAGACAGAAATTGTTACCACAGGACGCCCTTGCCTGGCAATTTGGGTCTGCCCTACCTACCCAAGGGATCCTATGTAATTCAAACCCTAAGCCCTGAACCCTGTCCTTTTTGAGTTTGCTTTTGATTTTGGGTATAGAAATATCAATAAAGTACACTCAGAGGACAAAAAGGACCCTGCGTGCCTTTAAGGACACTCCCCCCCCATTTTAACGTAGCAGCTGAGCAACCCCCATTGAATGCGACATGCCGTCGTAGGAGAGGTCCAGATGTCGCAGCTTGGTGAGCCGCGGAAGGTGACGGGCAATCTGAGAAGTTTGAAGGTTTAGGGCTTCAGGGTTAGGATTTGGGGTTTAGGGTTTAGGGTACCAAAATCTGGGGTACCTTTTCGGGTCCTATTGTGAGGACTGTAATCGCTTTGGGCTTACACTGCCACCCCTCTATTCATGGAAACTGCCATTGAATGAGGATGTGTAGTTTAGGGGCTGAGGGTTTGCGTACTGGTTTCTAGGGAACTCTTTCTCAGGATCCCTAAGCCGTAAACCCTAAACCCTAAACCCGTAGGCCCTAAACCTAAACCCGTAAATTCTAAACCTCTAAAGCCCTAAACCCTAAACCCCTAGCCCCTAGACCCTAAACCTCTAAACCCCTTAACCCTAAACCTAAACCTCTAAACCCTAAACCCCAAACCCTTAAACCCTGAGGATCGGGTTGCCTTTATGTTTTGACTTCCCGCACTTGCCTCTGCTCTAGGGCAGTTTCAGGAAACTCCTGAAACAAATAGGATTACATAGGGTATATGGGGATATGTAGGGTTCTTTTGGATTACATAGGGTATGTGGGGATATGCAGGGTACTATAGGGTTATAGAAGGTATATGGGGATGTGTAGGGTTACATAGGGTATAGAAGGCTATATTACATAGGTTATAGGATTATATATTATGGGGACATAAGGGGATAACGGAAAAAAACATGCAAACTACCATTTAGGGTTTAGGGTTTAGGGATCCCCCTGCGTGCGTTCAAACTGCGAGCAGGTACTAAGCAAAGCTCTGATTGTAGATACAGCGTAGACTTTTAAACGTTGCCACCTCCACAATGGCAGCAGCATGAGCAGCAGCGGGAGGAGCAGCAAAAGGAGGAGGATGAGCAGAAGCAGCAGCAGGAGGAGCAGGAGCAGTAGCAGGAGCAGCAGTAGGAACAAAAACAAGCAAATTGCAAAACTGGTAGGGACAGCCGCAGCAGCTGCAGCAAGAACAAGATGTTGCAGCACCATCAGCAGCACACAGGTGCAGCACGGCAACTCGCACTCTTGCAGTCGAGGTGTTGTGATCGAAGCTGGAGCAGGAGAAGTAACATTAGGAACATGTGGAGGAAAAAACAAAGCCTTAAGCTCGTGGGCGGAAAGCGAATGCTGCTATACTCGAAGCCGCAGTCTAATCTTTTTGCCGTTTAGGCCCCTGGGCTAAATTCAATGTATTGACGACTAAAACAGCTGAAACACTCTGCTCTCAACACAAAAACCCTACAGCCCAGAAGCCAGAAATCGACTGCTGAATTAGGCTGGCGACGTGTTATATCTTAACCTTGAACCCTACACCCTGAACACCAGACTCTAAACCCCTAAACCCCGAACCCTAAATCCTCGACCCGAAATCCTACACCCTTAGCACCTTTAGGCCCATATCCTGTGTAAACCGCCATTGACCGTAAGGTCGCGGTTGAGGTCCGCGGTTTAGGGTTTAGGGTTAAGGGGTTTAGGGTTTAGGGTTCAGGGTTCAGGGTTTAGGGTTGCAGTCAAGGACTTCACCTCCCCCAAAGGAACATGGAACGCAATTGAAAACCAGAGCTTTGGATGGATCTAAACAGTAAATTCCCTGGTTATACCTAGACCCTGCAACTACCCTCAAATTTAGGCCTAAGTACCTACTGTCAGGGGCCATATAACCCCAATTCAGGGTACTAGGAATGTCCTGGTATAGACCCATTTCCCCGAAAAGTTCTACCAGATCTAATTTTCAGCTCTCTTTGAACAGTCTTGGCATGGCCCACTACAAAGCCGACCTTCCTTCTAGCAGGGTCTCCTAAGAGGCCATATGAGCTATAGTCTAAACTCCTGCAAAGGGTTATAAAGTGGCTTATATAGGGGAGTAATATTGGGGGCTCATTAAGAGGGATACTAGGAGTTTAGACCCCAAACTCTAAACCCTACGAGTTTAGACTAGAGCCCATATGTAGGGCGCAGAGCATACTCTACAAGTTCAGGCCAACACTCTGATAAACCCTAAACCCTACAACCTCAACCCTAAACCCTCAAATATTGAAGGTCAGTGCATTTACGCAAATTCGGAGGTCTGCAATGGAAAGCCTACCTTGAGCCTCAAGCCTCTCAGGATTAGGGGACTAGGGTTAGGGCTGTTTAGGGTTTAGGGTTTTAAGGTGTTAGGGTTATGGGGCATGGATACCCCAAACAGACCCTGTGAAGACCAGTTTCCTACTACGAGGAGCTCTATGGGGATGTTAGCTGCTTTGGCGGGAACATGCTCCAACCTCAATTTCTGCTACCTGAAGGCTCGCGGCACGTGGCATGCAGATTGCGCAGCTAAACCACAATCCTCTCGAAAACTCGACCTTCAAAGCCTCCGACCTAAACCCTAAACCTTTAACCCTTATAAACCATAAACCCTAAACCCCTAACCCTAAAACCCTAAACCTTTACCCCTTAGACCATAAACCCCAAGCCCCTAAACCCTTAACCCTAAACCCTAAAACTTTACCCCTTAGACCCTAAACCCAAGTCCTTAGACACTTCAACCCTGCAGCTCTCGGACCTCCCCCGGAGCAGATATGGGTCCCGAGCAGACGCAGGCTACAAATATCAATCCTTTAACCGGGCCGTCCATGGATGGGTTTCCATGTTAAGGGCTTAGGGCTTAGGGTTTAGGGGTTAAGGGTTTAGATCCCAATGCCAGAAAATGGAAATGCCTTAAACCCTGAGATCTTTGACTCCCGAACCCTCCAAAACCTTAACCCCACAAACCCATATCCCCTACAGGCTTCTCGCCCTAAACAAATCTGAAACGCTTAAATCCTAAAACCCCCAACCCCTAATACCCTAGAAACAACAATTCGAAAGGTCATGCCCTCAATCTTGAAGCCCCAAAAACGAGCCCCAAAGCCAAAACCTGAAGGGTTTAGGGGTTTAATTAGGGTTAAAGGTTAAGGGCTTAGGGTTTAGGATTCAGGATTTGGGATGAGACCCCCGGGTCAGGGTTGCTTGCTGCGCCTGGAGGGTTTGCTTGTCGAATTGCTGCGTGTTGTACCTACGGAGTTCTAGGCTTGGGTATATGGTTAGGGTTTAGGGTTTAGGGTATATGGGTAGCTTCCAAAAAGTCAACAGGGTTTAGGGTTTACGAAAATTAGGAGTACCTTTTTGTTGATCATGATGATAAGGACTATAGTAAATAGGGTTCGATATGGGGGTCCCCCTAGTTAGGGCAACTACCATACAAAGCTTGGGTTGAAGGAGTCTTAAGGTGGAGAGCTACCAGGTGAGGGCCCTTACATAAGAAGTACCTGGACACCAAAACTATATAAAAGGATGGCCTTTATGGCTGTGATTTTGGGTTTAGGGCCTTTCTTTTGCCATGCGTTTGGGGTTAGGTATGTAAAACCCTGGTGTGGAGACGATTGGGCGTGTGTAAGGGATATGTGGACCTTACACTACACAGAGGAAGCTATCACCCTTGGGCTCGTTTCTTAGGTTTAGGGTTTAGGGTTTAGGATTTTGTTGGTCTAATCCAAAAGGCGCACGCATGGGGCTTGACGGATTTAGGAATTAGGTTTAGGGGATTTGGGCTTAGGATCCACCTGAACCCCAAATGTATGTCGAATAAAGATCTCTTGGACTGTTCTTGGCTGAAAATCTACCTCCTGAACCGCAAAAGTATGTATATAGAATAAAAATCTTTTGGGCTGTTATTTTGAAGATTTCCGGCCACCATCTTACTTACTTTGGGTGTCCAGGTGGAGCTGGAGGTATGGATTAGAGCCTGGGGTTTTCTGCGTCAAGTTTGAAGTTTAGGCTTGGGGTTCAGGGTTTAGGGTTGGGGTTTAGGCTTTATTCCTTTGGAGTTAGGGTTTAGGGCTAAGCATCAAGTCAGGCCAAGGCGTTATATCAGGTACAGAGCTTAAAACTTGCGGTTTCCTGTTTGAAGCTTAAAGTTCGAGCTTGCGCGTCAGGGCCTACAACGTGTGGGCGCTTGGGATGTTATGCTTTGGGTTTACCTGCAAGCCCAGTTACCTATAGGTTTGTGGGTTATACCTAGGAATTCATGGGCAGCTACTACTAAAATGTAGGTGATGGCTAAGTTCCCTGTTGGGGTTCTATGCCTAGACATGCAGGCTAGAATAGAAATTGACATTAAGGGTCAAAGTATCTAACAATCATATACCCCAAACCTTTAAGAAAAAACGTGTTCAATGTTTAGGGCTTTGACTACAGCTTCTAGCGCCAGAAGCACAATCACCCAACTGTTGAGCACATGGACCCTTGGGGTTAGGGCATGCGGACCCTGACCCCTACACCCTACAAACCCTAAACCATAAGCCCCAGACCCTAAACCTAAGCCCTCAAGTGTCTTATTTGGTAGTTTCCCAAAATAGGGGGACCCTGATATAGACCCCAAAATACTATAATCCTTATTATGGGGACCCCCAAAAAGGAACCCCCAATGTTGGGAAACCCCCATTTGGGTACATGGACACGTAGAGTTAGGGCACAGGAAGACTCTAAACCCTAAACCCTAAACCCTAAACCTTAAACCCTAAACCCTAAACCCTAAACCCTTTCCGGCCACCTGAATCCTGGCTCAGCACCTCCAACAGTTGCAAAATTCCACTTAAGGGTATGGGTTTTGGGTTTAGGGTTTGGGGTTTTAGGGTTTAGGGTTTAGGGCTTTAGGGTTTAGGGTTTTAGGGTTTGGGGTTTTGAGGTTAGGCCTACGAAGTGGTCAGAAGCCCGCGGCACATGCAGGATAGCTAGATTCATAGCAACATTTAGGATGCTCCTGACTCCACTTGCACCCTTAACCCTATATAACCCTATTGACCCCAATACACTTCTACAGATCCGTATATACCCTCCTTCTATATCTTGGAACCCTAAACCCAAACCTGCACAATAACCACTATAGTGTCTTAGGGTTTAATAGTGAATTGTTGGGTACCTGGACCTCTTAAATCCCCACTGTGGTTGCGTCGTAAAGGATCCGAAGCACGGCCGCCCCCCCGAAAAGGAAGCTGCCCTTTACTAGATTGTGGAAACTCGCGAATGTTGAGCCCCCTAAAAAAGCCGCAAACCCTGAAAAGCTTCTACATTTGGGAAAATAACATATACTTTGCAGCCTACATGTCTCGGATCATCCATTACGAACCACATAATTACAAATTACCCATGTGTAATCCCAAGAGCCACATTGATCTCCTCGGCTAGTCAGCCAAGAAGCAGGACTAGCTCCTCCAGCGTTGTCGGCAGCCCTTTCATCAAAACCCCGACGTTGAGGCGGTGGTCGGTAGGAGTGATTGCGAAGTGCCTGCTTGCGGGGGGTGTAGGAGTCTACATATGGGCAGTTCCCAACATTGGGTTTGACTTTGGTACCCCTAAGCATTAGATGCCGCAAGATAGTTTATCACTAAAATGGGCCCATAATTCTGAAAATATCCCATCTGCTTTCTGACGTATGCATATTGGGGGGTTCTAGGCTGTACATTCTGTGCCCCAACTCCCCCCACCCCCACCCTCTCCGCCCGCCCATGGTATTATCAGCCTAGACCTTCGCAAAAAATCTAAACCCGAAACGGCAAACCCTAAAAACTCTGGAAGGCGAGTTCGGGTGCCGGGAGTAGTTGTCGCCGATTTCTCAGGAAGAGGCACTATCGAAGTAACTGTTACCCCTAGTTTGGAGTACACCCCAGAAAAGATATAGACTTTTTAGGTATAAGACCCCTACGGTATTCTCACAGCCTTGTTTGTGGGAAGGTGACGGGGGTAAATATAGCAGAAGAAGTTGCCTGAGGGAAATTACGCACTACAGTTATGGTTGGACTTAGGGAGTCTCTGGGCATATTCCTACATAATCTTTGAGAAGCCCCTATAAAATTGCTTCGGTCCGCATATCCTTACCAGCCGCGAAGGTACTCCACCTTGAGCGCTGAACCAGCCCAAATGATGATGAATATAGAGTATTCAAATTCACCTGATATTGGTACATGCTCAGGCTTCTGCCTTCTTTTGTCGGTAAAGTAGACCCCAGTACCGTTTCATGTTCCATTCGATTCTCCTTTATTGGTCAGTATTCAGACCCCGTGCTACCTGCCCTGGGCACTGCCCCGGGGATCAAAGCAGTTGGACCAGAAGATCAGGCCGCTAGGCGGCAAAGGTGCAGACGGAGCATACCAGCTCTAAACCGTTGTCCTTTCTTATTGAGAATCCTGCACACTTGAAAGTGCGTGGTCTTTGGGCACTAGTTATAGCTGCTGTTTTGACCCAACTGCAGGTCCCCCAAGTTTGGTTACATCGAGCTTGATGGGGTTTAAAGCATACAGTTTAAAGTTACTAACTACCATTGCCCCCGAGAGAGAGTTCGGGCATCACAGAACGAATGCTCGTAAGCAGAAAGATTGGACGGGTGCTAACAGTAGACTAGGGTTTCTGGAGGACAGGGGGTCTTGACTTTGTGTATATGGGGGTTTCCTAATTAAAGTTTAGGGTACCAGTCTGGGGGTCCCTATTGGTGTCCCCTTATTTCGGGAAACTAGTATATATATGTATACACACATGTAACTGGGGTGCCTGAAGATATCGAAAAATGATTATGAGCGATGCAAGAGCTTTTCCCCCTGCTGACCCTTTGCGGGCTTTGTGTTTGGGATTAGCTTGCAAGTTCCCGCCATACCCGTGGTGTCGCTGAGGGATTTGGTGGCTGAATCCGATCTGTAGTGATAGTAATATCAAGTGAGAACGGGACGTGCATTTCCAGCATTTTGAATCGCAACCGTACTTGTTGTGCCACTTGTACCCGTTACGTGAAAGTGTTTTCATATTGAGGTGTTGAAGGCTTTGTGGCGTGGGGTGTGGTCGAGGGTAGACTGTCTGCGCATGCTCAAGGCTATGTGGCACAGCTTTTTCAGTAGATTAGTTTAAGAAGACTAGGCAGAGTTGTCCCATCTGTGCTCGCGATTGTAATAGGACTTCTGATAGGCGCACCCGAACAGTAACCCTAACTGTAACCCAATATTGGAGTACTACAATTTAATATTTTTTGTTGTTTCCTGGGTTCTTATTATAACAAACCTGCCTGCATGATTGAAACCGCTAGCCTTAGAAACTGCAAGCCCCTATAAGAACCCATAACAAAAACCTTAAAAAACAAGTCCCAAAGAAAACACATGAGCAGTATTATAGTCGAAGCTCTTTGAGGATACATCGGGGAGCATTACAGGGGTTATTAGGGCGGATACGAGGAGTTTTGACTATAGCTCACATGCAGACACCTAGGCCCAAACCCCCGACCCCTCAGACACAAACAGTGAGCAGAAAAAGACAAGCCGAAGTCAAAAATCCGAGGTATGGGGTTTGGTGTTTAGGGGTTTAGGGCTTTGGGGACTTAGGGGTTGAGGGTTTAGGGGTTAAGGTTTTGGGGCACTCTGCTTGTGATCCCGTCATCTTGATTGAACGCTCTAAACCTTGCACCCCAAAACCCTACAACCTCCACACCCTGCGAAGATACCTGCACCAGAAGGCCAACAATCTTATAACCAAAGAGCCCTGTACTATGAGGCCCCCCCCCCGAACCCAAAGCCCTAAACCCTATATATCCCTATTTAACCCCCTATATCCCCGTCTAAAGGTACCCCAAATTCACCCTACGTAAACAAACCCGACAAGCAAGCCTCAGCTTGCTTCTGGCGAGGCTGGCGGCCAAACTCGCTGTCCCTGGGGGCTAGGGCTCAGGTGGGCTGAGGGTTTCATGGGTTGCTTCTAATGAAGGAAATGTATACCTAAAATTGCCAGAATATGGACATGTATTGAATAAGATGCTTCCTTATATACATACATGATAGTTTCCCTGAAAAGCGGACCCCAATATACACCCCTAAATACAATAGCCCTTATTGTGGCATCCCCCCCCTCTCTCTCTCTCTCGCTCCCTGGAGCCCCGTGGCTCCGGAGCATTCCACGCCACAGGAACCCTAACCCCTGCCCGCCAGGGGATCCCTGCAAGCTTCGGATCTTTCAGAAAACCCAAAGAACCTTAAAACCTTGTGAACCATATAGCCCCAAATGTGAAAACTCCAAATACCAAAGGCACAAACCCCGAATCCCTAAACCCCACAGCCTGACACCCTAAACCTAGTGTCCAGGCGTTTGGAGGTTCCTGGCGTTTGGAGTTTCGGGCATGGGGAGTTTAGGGTTTAGGGCTGAAGGCTTGGGTGGGAGTTCAGGCCAGCGTGTGGGGTTTGGATGGACTTGGGATCTCGGATAAGAAAATTCTTATGGGACCTGACGGCTACCCACCTGTAGATGGCTTCAACACCCTAAATCTGCTGGGATTGCTGCTGGCGCAGAATCGGGACCCTAAACCCTAAACCCTAAACCGTGTGCTCAGGAGGACAGTAGGTTTGGGGAATGGTTCTCGACACCCCCAAAATGGTACCACTGATTTTGAGAAACTTCCGTATATTTATGTATCTATGTATGTTAGGTACTTGAACCCTGAGGGCAAGTGGCCACGTCAGAAGCGTCTCCCTCGCAACCATGAACTAACATTAGCCTTTCCATGTATGTAATGGTTAGGGTTGAGGGCTCAGGCCTTACACCTCAAAGCTTCAGCAAGTTGTGCTGCTTCAGGTAGTAACAATTCTTCTTGCAAATCCCCAAACCCTGAACCCTAAGCCCTAAAACCCTTAAACCCTAAACCCTAAACCCCTACACCCTATGCGCAAATTTCTTAACCCCAAACCCTAAGCTTTAAACCCTCAACCCTAAACACACAACCTCTAAAGCCAGGCCTGCTTCAAAGATGCCGATTTCAAGCAATGACAAAGAGGTGAGGCTTTCCATTGCGGGAAGTTGCTCCTTAGCTGGGTTTAGGGTTTAGGGTGTAGCCCCAAACCCTAAACCCTGCCTTTCCCCTTTGGGGAATGGAGAGCCCATCTGGTGTAGTATCAGTTTAGGGTTTAGCGTTCATACGCACGGAGGAGTAGTAGTAGTAGTAGTAGTAGTAAGGGCCGTGGTGGTGTGGGTATCACATGTGATCTAGCAACTGTAGAAGTGACAGTAGTCTTGAATGTATTGGTAATAATAGTAGTTGTGCGCGTATAATCACTGATGCAACCTTCACCTGGATCGTCATATTGATATCAAAAGCAGTATATAGTGATCATAATCTAAAATATTGTCATAAAATCCTAATGGTCGAAGTGCCCAAGCGTCAAAGCTTCAATTTTTGGGGGATGACTAGGTTTTGGGGTTTATAGTGTTTAGGGATTTGGGTGTGGGGTTTTGGGCTAAGGGATCTAAAACCCTAAACCCTATAAACCTTTAGGGATGAGGATGTAGGGTTTAGGGTCCATCCGTACATCCCGTAAAATAGAAAACACACACACACACACTCACACACTCGGACTCAGCCCTGCAGAGCACAAATCTCCATCTCAGACGACTTAAGCGCTTTAGGGTCTAGGGTCGTTTAGGGTTTAGGGTTTAGAGACTTTAGACTTTAAGCGTTGCGCCTTCTGAACTCTAAACCCTTCCTGCCAAGCGTCCGCCAACTTGGACACAAAGACTTCCGAGTTATAGTCTACCTTCGAAACGTACAGCTTCGTCAAGTTTCCTTGTTTGCGAACAGGGCTTTGTGACAGAATTTGGTCGGCGTTCTGAAAACCATGTGTCGCGTAAGTTTGAAGCTTAAGCCCTCAATCCTAAAGTGTCGCCAAGTACCTCGACAGATCCAAACCACCCTAGCGTAGACCCCATATTGATAAACACACCTCCTTAATAGGGATCTTAGTATTAAGGCCCTTAAAAGGAGGGGGTTTCTTAACCATGGGTCTACATAAACCCCTAAACCCTGAACCCTAAACCCTAAATAGTAGCTTCCATTTTCTTTTCCATTATCCCTATAAAGCGCCAATAAATCACGGGTCTACGTTAAACCCGAGTCCCTTCAACCCCCTAGATCATCACCCACAAACCCGGACCGGCTTCACAAGCCCGACGACCAGTCATGGGTCCGTGAAAATATGCAAAAAAAAAGGCAAAGGTCTTAAATCTACCTGAATCTACCCTGAAACCCTCCAAAAATTGTGTATGCTGTCCTTGCTTGTCTATAACTAACAAAAAAGAAAACTAGGTTTTAGCTACCATGGCCCCGCAACCCTTCTTAAGTGGGGTCTATCTACGCCCTGTGTGCATGCAGTTGGGCTCTATAGATGGGTACTTCGGCTATTCTAGGAGTCCAGGTATGCCCACGTCTTGGAATGAGATCCTACATCCTGTTTAGGTTTAGGGTTAGAACCCCTGCCCTACTGTTGCACACCCAGTAGCTGTCTTAAATTATCTCCGTCAAGGCACCCGCGGGATGCATGTTGGGCGGGTTCCCAAAATGAGGCTTATGCTAGTCAGTAGCAAAGACCAGGGCCCTAAGCAAAGCAAAAAAGCTCCCCAGAGAGCCCACTACCCCTTAATTAAGGGATATACCTTAAATGGTACTAGGATCCCTAATACGACTTAAGCTATATTTGTTAACTAATCCCTTCACCATATTAATAAAACCCACCCTAATAATAAAAAATAAATCCGGGACCCTAAAAATTCCTCATGAGCATTTTAAAAGGGGCTGTACTAATGTTGAAAGGAGCCAGACCATAATGAATTAGGGGGGTTTTGAGGTCATTAGCGGGGTATAATAGAAACTCCAAAGGAATTAGGGATCCGCTTGAC